>BHDV01034709.1:1411-26520 GCA_005406045.1 Adoxophyes honmai
CTTGTTTCTCATTACCATTCACTTTTCTCCCTACCATTCGACGAATTCTCCCTACCATTTTGCTTTGTTTCTCATTACCATTCGTTGAAAATTTTAAATTTGAAATCTCTAGTTTTATAATAGCGTAACAAGTGAGCAAATATTTTTTTTACTATATTAACACCATAAGCTTTCCCATGAACCAATAAAACTCCTTGATTGAGCCGATATTTAGGATTATTTTTTGGGACGCCCAATATGCACATTCGAAAATATTCACCCGTCTATACATTACATAGGCATTGGCAAAATGGCAAAGGTAAAAGACTTTCTAAATATAATGTACAAAATATTACATGCAAAGAATACTAAAATAGACGAGATAGGGTTGCCACATGTTATATCGTGAAATATTTCAGTCTATTGTTGCAGAATAAAAAAAAATGCTAAGGGAATCAAAAATATATATTAAAACATTACAATGACTAAAATTAAATGATGTAAGTACTATTATTATCCTTCATTTTTTTAATTGTATTTTTGACCAATGTTTTGTGAAACAACAATTTTGTCTTAAAAAGATGTGGCAAACCAAACGCGAGAGTTCCATCTCTGACAAACGCTGAATCAAACCTCGTTACACACATTAGATCGAAACCTTAAAAATTAAAACTGCGATCCCACACCAAAAATAGTATATTCTATTTCGGTTATATTTCAAAGATCACGAAATTGGTGTTGCCTTCATCAAATTTTATAACAAAATCAATTACACCAGGCATTGATGGAAAATTAATTTGATAAACTTGCTTGAGGCCGCGATGAAACCTGTTTGATGTCTAATAGTCTTTAAACATCTCAAAATATATAAAACGTAGTCTATTAACAAAATGGAGTACAATAAAAAAATATCCGCAGTTTTTCGATTAACTACATTGCAATTGAAAAATCTATTTTACGACATCCTGCCACAGGCGTTAAATGTTGCCAGTCGTAAATTCGAGTGATATTTTTATATTCTACATTAAGTTATGAGTGCAAAAAAATAAAACTTCGCAATTACAAGCAAGCGTGTTTCCAACTATCGAATTAGCAACATTCTTGAATAACATTATTATGTAATTTTACGCACAATAAACATTTTTAATGTTTATAGCTTATGTTGTTCAATTAAATAACAATAATGGAATTTGATTACTAGACCTTTTTTTTTTTCAAAAACATCAGAATAGGCGTGCCGGCTCTATTTACTACGTATTCTAAATACTACCTAATGGGAAAATATATACGCGATTATGTGGATTTTATGGAAATATTAATGATATATATCTCATGGTACTTTCACGTTCACGGGAATGAAGTTACTTAACTGTACTAAACAAGTCCTATTTTTCATAGTTTCTAGTTAAAACCCAGCCAATTCACTAACTACTATTATACTATACATACATACAATCATGTCTCTGTTCCCAAATGGGGTAGGTAGAGCACACGAAACGTGACAGAGACAAAACCATAACAATTTCATGCTTCGTAGCTAGCTCTAGCATAAATTTTAGGTTTAAATAGAAGTTTACCTGGACAAGTTCCTAGCCTGTCGCCTAAAACATACCTAAATCCTATCAACATACCTAATCACCCTTAGCGCGCTTGTGCACTAACATGAATTTTACGGTCCGGCTTTTTAATTGAGGTCTCGTCTCGCTTGCTCTTACATGAAATAGTATTGACGTGAGCGGGACGGCGCGACAGACCTTAAAAAACCGGACGGCCGGACCGGAAAATTCATGGTAGTGCACAAGCGCCCACAGACACGATATCTCGGAACAGTTAGGAACAGTTGAGAACAGTTGGGAACAGTTCGGGCGCGATTGCCGTCCGCTTGAGACACGCGTCTGTTAGAAATTCCGCAACCTTTTCACAGTTTCCATACCGATGCCCAAACGCTGGTAAGTGATTGATGTTTCAAGCCATCGAAAAGTAAGCCTTAGCTAAAAACGAACTTGAAATTTCTCGTGTTGAAAAATATGTCTTGTTGCTAAGACACGAAAGTTTAATTTATTTAGTCAGTTTGCAAGAACATAAATCGTTATTTTTGACAGCTTGTGATTTGATTTGCTGCATAAATCAAAGACAAAAATATGTGACTATGTAAAAAGTTGGCAACGCATAATTTTCCATAATTGGATATAAAAAGGCCTCTAAAATAATGCCTATGAAATTGTCATAGTTTTGACTACTATCGAACCACCTAATTCCTGACCCACCGCAGAACGTTGTCACAATAAATGCAAAAAAGATTTCCTTTGTCAAGCAATGCAATGTCACTATGACGTTGTGAATAGGTTCTATTGTGGGTCTGGAATCAATTGGTTCGATGGTACATAACGTTTCGCGTGCTCTGTTTACCCCATTATGTAATACAGCCGTGATATGTGTCTGTTGTAAATAATGTTGAACTCGTATATCTCCCATCTTCAAGAGCAGATAGTATTTCGTGCTGTCCCAATAACTTTATTTATCCGTCTCAGCAAACTTTGTTTCTTCTATCCTCAAATGTACACAGATACTCAATTTGTGACCCAGATAGCAAATGCAATGATACCGCGATACTGGAGAAACTTCGACGAGTGAGCTCTGATAAAAGTTAGCGTCAGAAGCATGTCCGAACCGGACGGATTGCTGAGAGAAAAACTTAGGTATCGATACGTATCTTGACGGTTCTGCTGTCCTGGTCTTTTTAAAGTGGTTATGTATGTTTTTCCTTGAAAATTCTGGAACTTTGTTTACTCAGATTTCTGAGTTTTATTGATTGAGAGAAATGTCACTTGTTTTTCACACATATTACGCGATCGTCTTACCGAATGGTAAGAAATTGACATTTATATCACTAAATAATATTGACTTCTTTATCTAACTTAAATGAAATGAAACGAAGTGAATAGAAAAGAAACTAACGAAATGAAACAGAACGGAACGAAAAGAAATGAAGTTAAAAGATAAATAAATGAAAATGGCAAAATTTCGGAAAAAAAATAGCTGTTCATCAAATAATGTCAAAAGTCTCAAAATTTAAAAGAGGAAAATGAAAAAGTTTTAGTTTGCAAAACACGTCTCACCAATGTCAGTTTCAAATTGTCAGTTTCCGGTATTTTTCCTTAAATGTACCGTGCGACTGTTTTTTCCTGTGATTCGATGGAAATTACTGTATAGGTGTATATTTTTACTGGCATGCATCAAAAACTAATTTAAATAAATTAAATTACTTGTTATGCATGCATACAAAAACAGAAATGTGTAAGGAAAATACCTTACTATAGTCACTTTATTACATGAAGATCGCGTAAGAAAAACTTTCGATTTATTTTTTAACATTATTACATAGGTACCATCGCGAACAGGGATTGTTGAGCCACTCACCTATGTTTATAGCTTGGTCGTGTAATACTAATCCAATAGCTGACATCTAGTCGGTCACATCGGTCATTGATTACACGTCTAAATTGCGAACAGAGGCAAGTGGCTCAACAATCCCGGTTCGTGACTGTACTTGCTTTTAGTTCTCGTAAATAAGTAAATAGATACAAAAACAAACAAATGTATATTCCAATGTAATATAACTTCTCAATTTCTTTTGAGCGTGTCTGAAGAGGGACTAAGCAAGTAGGTTTAGGTTGAATCTAAAATTGTGCTCGTTGTCAAAGCCATGACCTTGTAATGTTTTGTGAACGCTACCTACCCCATTTTGGAAAACAAGCGTAACGTTTATATTTGCATGTACTGTACAAGTGTACATAATGGTAATGTTTGTTCAATTTGCTAATTCATTTCATTAAAGTTTGAATGAACATTGATTCTCATGTATTTTGTTTGTAGTGTTCGGAATTTTGCATTCTGTACTCTTTCAAGTAATCTATTAACAAAATGTGTCTTTTCGCACAAATTATAGTTACTGGTAAAAGCGATCCGTACTTACCCCCACTGCAAAAAATATTGCCAAATTAGATGCCAAAGACAGCTTTGCCACCCGGAATTCCAGTTAGTCATCACACGTATGTAAATTCCTCAATGTAATACGTTCATCAAACATCAAGCCTCAATCAACTCGCCCGTCGACTTCAAACGAACATTTCCCTCCATACTTTCCTTTACAAATTAAGCCTCTTTTGCATCGAAAACCTCTCGCCTACACAAATATTATCGTGTGAGAATCTGGGGGGAGAATTCGCGGTCGCCGTCTCGACCGCAGCTGAAGGCTGTTTAAAATACCCTTCAAGGTGCAGTTGTGTGCCCGACCGCACGCAGCGGCAGCAGACGACATGTCGTGGCGACATGGTTTTAAAATCCGACGGTCAGTGGCAGTTTTGATATGGTTGTTGACGCGTTGTTTATTGCGTTTACATGCATACATCACGTTTGTATTCTCAAATGGGGTAGGCAGAGCACACGAAACGCTAAGTAGACAAACCCACGACTATTACACGCTTTGTGACCACTTCTAGCATATTTTAAACATAAAACTACCGTGAGACTCTCTCTAAGTGAAATAACTTCCTAACCTTCTGCCACTGAGGTGGTAGTCTGTCAGACACCACCAAACGTAAAAACGTTACCAGATCGCAATGTGACGTGATGTAGTCCTGTCTCGCCCAGTACCTTCCGCCATTGGTTCGCGCCACGCGAGAGTGCAGCGCAAGCGGCGGTGCGCTGCAGACGAGTGAAGTTATGAGCTGTTGGTGTCCCACAGACGTAAGTTCAGCAATAAACGCTGGAGTCTATTAGACGTCTCCTCACAAATGACTTATTAAATCCATAGTGTCTGCCATACGTTGCGTCAGTAAAATAATTTTTTGCCATAGTATTTTAGACGTTACCTACTGATATTTTTTTTTAGATTACGACATAAAGCCAAGACGGTAAATTTGGCTGCCCAGGGAGTTTCGCTTTACTATTAGGCGCGTTTTACGAAGGAATTGTCCCGGCCCCCCCGTACTCGGAACTCAGGCCGAAAGGCCTGCTGGGAGAAATTTGTGCAGTATATGTCCTAGTAAGTTATAAAGGCAGACTAGATACCGCTGCTGGACATGTAAAAAACACATTTGTCAGCAATTTTCTCCTCAGATTTGCCAAGACTGCCAAGTACATTATTGAAATAAGGGTCATCTTTGAGACTGATTTGTGCCTAATTACACCGTGGGATCTTGTTAAGTTTAATGTCACTGAATTATTATAGTGTGCTAAAAAAAAAATTATTTTTTGTTTTTTACAAAATACGTTAATTTTGACTTTTCTTAATATGTTTCTAATATTCGGTGAAAAAGTCATAAAAATGCTGATCTCTATAAATAATTACCAAAAACCACAATCTATTCTTTTGATAACCCTTATTTCTTTGTTTTCTATTCAATTATGAGTCATTTGATTATTATGTAAAACAAAAACATAGTATACTCCTTAAAATTTTTACAGATTTTGTCAAATGAAAATGACGTCTGACAGACTACACCTCAGTAGAATGTTTATCGCAAAGTCACCTCAGTTGCAGAAGGCTAATTAATAAAATTGTGTTCTACATATAAGACAGCAGTTGTCGTCTGCAATTGGTTTCGATAACATAACCGCAGCAGTATGACACAACGACATATCGTCATATCTGCTGCTGCTGAGTGTGTTCGAGATTAAAACGTTACCTTTAGGCTCTTAAAAATACACTTTAGTCCTCACGATAGGGATACAGTTGTAATTACAGGCCTAAGCTAACAGTCATTAGCATTAGCTTAGTGAGGGGTACTTTAAAAATATTGGCTAAGAATAAAATGGTTTTAACGCCTTTTGAGTCCTATTTCGGAACTGACAAACGTGTCTTTTGCAGCAAAAGCGGGAAGTTTTGGGCAAGTTAATTGTATAATTTACTGCTATAAAGTAAAAGGCGTTGTTTTTGTCAGCCATTGTGGAAAGTTGTCAAAGTAATTAATGAGTTAATGATGTCCTTTATCTGGCTATGCAATGTTGTTACGATATTCACTGTGAATGAGATCTATTTTAACTCTGTGAGTAAAAACTTTTACTGAACAAAAGAAAGAAAGAAAATACAGATAGGTCGCAAATGAAGAATACAAAGTGCAAAGCCAGACTTGTCCTAAAATAGATCTCTGTCAGCCAACCTCCGAGTAGTTTGACTTTACTCGTATGTGTTATAGTGACTATAATTTGTCGTTATAATAGCTATGGGCTATGGGTTATTGAGCTTGTTCTTTAATTTATTTTAGTTCCGAATGACAAGAGATTAAAAAACAGTTGAAAAGGTATTTCGTTTCGTAAAACCAAATGCTTGACGAGAAATCGTAACATTGTTCTAATCGCAACGAATCCGTCCCGCAACAGCTAAAACACGTCTACAACCCAATAACAAGGACGTTAGCGCAAACTGAACTTAAACGCACAGCATTAAGACCCACTATAGATTCTCAAGGGCCGTCTACTCCATTACGTGTCTGAAGGCTAGTATTACAGTCAACATCATCAAAGAAATGCGACGAGATGAGTGTTTTTCTTACGAATTTGATTGTTCTTCAAAGTGCTTTGACTGTGTTAGACAGTCATTTTGCTTGCTGAAAGGTCATGTGAGGTCATGGAAGACTAAAATTCATATAGAGTAACTAATTTTCTATCGAAAAAAGGCTTAAGAGGGCGCACACATTTTTTACGAACGTAATTATAAGATCAGGCGGGGAAGAGAAATTCAGGGGCAGGGCAGGGGTAAGAGGCACCACAGACCATAACTCGTCGAGTTATGAGTGATTATGGTCTGTAGAGCCCTCTTATCCCTGCGTTTCTCTTCCCCCACCTGACCTTAGTGGTTTTGGACCAATGTTTAAAAAATCGTGAAAAATAAATTAACTCATATTTAGCCATGAAAAAAATATGGTTAGACTAAACATATTCTGTAAATTTACAATAAAATTGTTTCATTTGTAATTACATTAAAATCAATGAGAAAAAAAATAAAGTAATAGTTCAACTTTGAAATTATGTACAATGATATTTGAATAATAAAAACCAATAATTTGATGCATGTCTCTCCGTTAATCCCCAGTAGACTATATTGTCTATCAGATAATAACAAGTTTATATCGTTTATGGTAAATTTTAATGGAAAATTTTCAAGTGAAAGACAGCTCTGACGCGTATTTTTGTGAAAACCCTTCAACAAATTGGCTAAATAAAAGAAATCTGTGTTGCTAATAAAATATTTCTTTCCGTTAATCCCTAGAAAAAGAGTTGATTTATATGTTACAGTAGTTTTTCTTTAAAAACTTAAGGATTTATAGCTTTCTAAAGCATTTGAAAATCATCAAAATCACCGAATTTTGTGTGCACCCTCTTAAGAGGCAATAACAGTGGGTTGTTCGACGCGTGCTCCGTGCGGTAACCGCAAAAGCAAATAATTTTAAACAAAAAAAAACCGACTTCAAATTAGCAATATTTTGAAAGTATTCTGTTTACTGAATGTAAAATCTTGACTTCATTAACAAATTACCAAAAACGCCGTACATCTCCATATAAAATTTGAAGAGTGTCCTCGATTTCTCCAAGATTCCATCATCAGATCCTGGTTTCGTGCCAATGGGACCAATTTCGAGTTATACCCTTTCGATTAAAAAAAAAAATTGAAAATCGGTCCACGGGTCTTCGAGATATCGAGTAACATACACACAAAAAAAAAAAAAATAGGTCGAATTGAGAACCTCCTCCTTTTTTTGAAGTCGGTTAAGAAAATGGTAGTCGACTGACGAATGCAATATCTGTCACACCCTGACTAGCTGACAACGTCCGTAGTAGAAGTAGTTTGGTAGGTACACATGTGGAGAACGCCTTAGATAAAGAACTGAGTGTAATTGCCACTTTATTTTTCTGACAGAACTCTACGATTTCGCGAAATTCTGCCTATATTAAAATAGAGGTACGAGTCTCGGTGTGAACCTTTTTTTTTAATGTAATACGAGCGAGTTGGCGTCTTGATACAAACATTCACAGACTCTATTAGATAAACGTTATATTTATAGGTATAGGTATATATTATTTTAAATATACACTCACGACATTGAACATGAAACTACTGTGAGAGACACTCATCTTGAAAAATATACGGATAAGTCATGGACATGTTTCTGGCTAATCCGTAGCCCTTCATCTAGGACCTGCTGCGGCTGCTGCGAAATGCACACAGCGACTCATGCGAGATAAACTCGATTTATGACGACAATCGCTCCGAGTGAAAACGCTATTCGGTGAAGGAAAACATCGTGAGGAAACCTGCACACAGCGACGAAGCAATACAATGTTGTGTGTGAAGTTCCCAATCCGCACTGGGCCCGCGTGGGAACTATAGCCCAAGCCCTCTCATACTGAGAGGAGGCCTGTGTCCTGCAGTGGGACGTATATAGGCTGGATGATGATGATGATGATGACACTTACGTATTTATAAGGACGCGAGTGTATCCGTTTTTTTGACTTTGTAAGTATAATTTTGAAATCAGCATAATATTGCTGAAATAGTATTTTAAAACTAAATTAGTATTTTTTTTACGTTTTAGACGACTAGACTAGCAACACTATTACATAATAGAGATAAGTCGCTAGCCTATCGCCTATAATGAGTGACCTTTACTCATTTACCTCTTACAAAAAATTGTGAGGTATTCCTAACCCGACACCGAATATGGGTCATTATCAGCCTATATAATATACGTCCCACTGCAGGGCACAGGCCTCCTCTCAGTATGAGAGGGCTTGGGCTATAGTTCCCAAGCGGGCCCAGTGCGGATTGGGAACTTCACACACAACGTTGAATTACTTCATCGCTGTGTGTAGGTTTCCTCACGATGTTTTCCTTCACCGAATAGCTCGTGATAAATATCAAATCCGATATCGCACATAAATTCCGAAAGATTCAGAAGTGCGAGCCCGGGGTTTGAACCCACGACCCTCTGCTTGAGAGGCCACAGGTCGAACCACTGGGCTACCACGGCGGCTTATATTATATACATAATAATATGGGTATGAAAATGCAATATCTATCTCAATTGATATTATGCTAGTTCTACGAAAATGTAGCCACCGTTCGGAGCTTCTGCGTTTGTCATAGTGTCAAAAACATAAACCAAGTAAACCAAGCACACAATTACCCTCTTAGAAATCTCAACAACAATAGATAACTGTGGCCACAGTTTCCTCCGTGAAACTATGAAATGCAATGGAACAAGTTTTAGCAATGAATTTAACTGGTATTTTTTAGTTTCACAAAAAATAAACGGTGTATTATGCAACCGTACATGATAACGATGCATTTGCTGCAGAACAATAAATAAAATGGAACGCTAATTTATTTTACTGAGTGAAATCATATTGATGATACAAAATTAGTGCTTCGTATTCAGGCAAAATGTTGAGCAATGTAATAAATTAGTTCAATTATTAAAATTAGCCGGATAAAATTTTTGATAGATATTCATACAAAAGGGTTACGAAATCACGACTTCAAATTATATAAGCCTATAATTAGTTGACCATCGGGACTGACGCTGGTCGTGAATGTATGTTCTATTTCACTATGAGTGAGTAATTAAATTGGAGCGCAGGATTTTAGCCTCTTTTAGGTTTTCAGTTTCTCTACCCTAAACTGAAAACCCTTACTTAAAACTACTTACTTTAAGCTTAATTTAGAGAAACTGAAAACCTAAAAGAGGCTAAAATCCTACGCTACAATGACTCTTTCGTTTTCAAAGCTGTTTTTGTTTTGCTCGAAATCCTTATTTGCTAACGAGAAATACTCTAACTTACTGTATGTAATAGGAGACCTTTCAAGCCCGCAAAATATACTAAACGTGTTAGATTCCGGGACGGAAAGTGTTTCTCGCTTTTATGTGTGGGAATTAGACCATATTTGTGTATCTAAAACTTTATTTGGCACGATTTATACAGTCTCGAACCGGGATTGTTGAGCCACTTACCAATATTGGTAACTTGGTTGTGTAATACTAATCCAATAGCTAACATTCCAGTCGGTCACATCGGTCATTAGGTAATTACACGTCCAAATTGTGTAGAGTGGCAAGTGGCTCAACAATCCCGGTTCGCGAGTGTACGTCCTTCTGTGTGATTAAACCTCTCGTATTTATCGTAGTTAATCAAAGACCCAGGATTAAATTGAAGCGTGCAATCAGGGTGAAATCAGATTGGTGATACGAAATTAGTAATTCTTACTCAGTTAGTGCTGTACAATATGATGCATTGGTTTGAATTGTTTAAAGACCCTGATAAAATTTAGGAAGTTCATACGAAGGCGAAATTAAATCATGACCTCAATGTGTGGACTAATTAAAACAATCGAGTTAGTGTGTTAAAAAGTTTAAGTATTAACTGAGTACGAAACACTTACTTTGTAAAATATTAACTTTGTTAAATTTTAACCGTCTCTTTACTGGTGAAATATTTTTTTTTTTTAACATACCTACTTATAAAAAAATAACAGACTGCTTACTTAAAACTACAAACGTTTGCAATGGACAACGCTATAGACATTTCTATACAAAACGTCAATTTCACAGGTAAGGACGTAAGAATCTAATATGCACGCAGCGCCTCTCGCTTTAGAAACTTTGACATTTATTTTGTTTACTCCAATCGTCAGCAAAACAACATGTCCAACTAAGGACTATCAATCAGCTGTTAGGAAACAGGTTATCCGTTCGGTTATTTTTCGCTCGCACTACAAAGATTTATCGAGTATCGTGTCGGTTGACAAGCCAGGGCCTCCCTTAAGTTGTTCACAGCTTATGCATAGTCCGGAATATTTTAAGAGGTCGACACTTTGGGGTAAACTACAAAATGATACCGCATTTGCAATTTAGATGACGGACGATGTTTTGCTGGGTTGAAAAATGGGTGTGGTTCTGTTGAAAGTCGGGGTAGCCGAAGATTGTCTATTGACATTATTTTGCTTATAACACATTTGTAAGCAGGTAAAAGCAGTCTTACCTTCGAAGCCTTTTCCGTGATTAGGAATTGGACACGTTCCTATATCGTATGAAGTAATAATATTTCTGGATACGAGCGGTTCCCGAGCTGTTGTTGTTCGAAGAGTTATTTTATTGTAATTCCACGGGATCTTTGTATGTTTTCGGGATAAAAAGTAACCTATGTTTTATCCTTGGTGTCATCTTCCTGCGTACCAAATTTCATCAAAATTGTTGAAATTATTTGGGTGTGAAGAGGTAATAAACATACTGACACACACACAAACTTTAGCATTTATAATATTAGTGTTATGTGATGCGATACGATTTCAAGGACATTGTACTTTATATGAAGTTGCGAAAACCGATTTGTATCGAAATAGCGTAGGTACTAAAGCGAAAAAGATCGAAAACAAAACTATAAATTCGTGAAAGTTAAGTCCATTGATTAGTATGATCGTAAACTATTTTATTATGTTAAGCCAGTAATAAAACTCTGACTTTTTAGGGATTAAAAGGAATATAAAACGTATGATATATTAAGAACAGTTGCTAGCTTTATTATACTAAACAGAAACAGTAGTCTATTCGTTTACACTGTTAGATTTAGAATGATGGCTCGGATTTCTGGAGCTACTGGCTGGAGATTGAGATGACACGTAGTTTTTGGTTTTCAAATAATTGAAAATTGAATCGAACTCCGGAGTGAGCTTATGACGTCACTTCTAGGTAAAAGTTGTCTTTTTAAATTTGTAAACGCTGTATGTAAATTTTATTTGTCAAACAAAAGAAAATATACGTGTGAGTACTGAGGAGTATTTTAATAAATAAAACTGACGGACAAAACAGTCTACATAGTCATCTTACTTGAAGAAACGTTTGACATGTTTTGTCTGTCATCTCCACTAATTCTAAAATATTTTTTCCATAAGTCTTCTTAGTTACAAATCATTAAAAAAATTAAGTTGAATTTCCAGACAAAGCAATGCAATTTCACGTAATATCGCAGCATTAGACAGGTACAAAATTAAAAAACAAATCGCCCTCGAGCAAAATGTCCTATTACAAATGTTTAAGGCATTTTCTCATCATGTCCTAGTTCTAAGAATCCTGGTACACCCTAACTTCAAACTCTAACATCCCCTAGCAATCTGACCTCACCCTAGGGGCACTAAATTTTAGTACTCATAAATAAAAGCTGAGTTAACGCGTAAAATCAAATTTAATTCCACTAATTTCAGGTAGCTCGTAAACGCAGCCGTAAAATTACTTAGATCAAACAAAAGAACAAGTCGGGCGTGAGTAAGCTTTTTCTTAATAGGTTTTTGCTTATGTTTGTTTTATTGTTCACGTGTGTGCTAGCCGTTTCGTGAGATAAGATTAAAAGTTTAAATCGCGAAGGTGAAGGTTACAGGCCCAGCACATTTAACGTACGTTGAATACTATTTGATTCTAGTACTTAGTGGGTTTCAGAGTGACATCTTTCTATTTCTTAAGAAAAATAAGTAAGTGTATTATAAATTATTTAATAAATATTTATATGCTTTCCGACAAAATTGACAATGAAAATAAAACTTGTAATCCGGTGTTCGTTTTCATAACTCCTTCAATTTAAAGAATTTAGTTTTGTCATAATACTTGTCATAATAATAATTGTGTTTGTTATTGCCACGTCTTTTCGTTATTTAATCTGATTATTTTATATTTATCCAGTATCTATTTTGTAAACGGTTGAAGCCTACCAATATTTTATTAGCTTCCAACTATGACACTGTATAGAGAGGGCCTATCAGTAGGCATTACAGTTAAAACGAAAATGCTAATGAAAATGACGTTAAAAGAACATTATATCGGTTCATCAACCTTTCTTAAGCTTATATAATGGCCCTGTCACACCGCGCCTGCAGCTCGCGAGGTCATTAAAATAAACAGATGAACGTCTGCCAACACAGTGTCTGTCTAGACAGATGGGGATACCACAGAGTACAGTATCTACGGGTAGGTACTAAATAAAATACATGTAATACATACATACATTATCACGCCTATGTTAACAATAGAGGCAGAGCGCATGAAACGCTACGTGGACAAAACTATTTCACGCTTTATTTATAACGTATATTCTATGGAAGTTGTGTTAAAGTATGGTGATCGAAGTTATTAATAATATTATGTGCTGTCTCCCAAGTTTATTCAAGTATCTTTAGTTTACTAGCCAGCGTTGCCTACATATACTCGTATCTAGCTAGGTACAGTATGTAACGCGTGGTAGTCAACAAGTTCAAGAGTTGACGTACTAAATATGTTTATATACTGTTTTCAATTTACTGTTTCTTTATTTTTGGTAACACCAAATGCTCTGCCAAAATTTCCGCAAAACCTCAAATCATGTATTTCACTTCTACTTCACTATTTTTTTTATATCGCAAGTGGATAAAGCTTTTTTTGTTTCACAGAATGAATAGGTATGATGTTGGCATCTTATTTTAATCCTTTAATCTATTTGTATAATAACAAAAAACTCCGTCATGAATGTCTATAGTTACAGATTTATTTCCGACACGTCAAAATAACTCCTCAAACTCTGGCTACTAATAGTAAAAAACAACTTCAAAACTATGGCAACTTGCTGAACATTTTACACCATCAGTTTTTCGTCACCAAAAACAAATGACTGTGTATAAAAAAAAACATTTACAGAACATTCTGCACCTCAACTCTAGACTGTTGTCAAAAACAAACGACTGTATTAAAAACACATTCACCGGGGCGGGTGAAACTGGGTACGTCAGCTCTCGCGCTACAGCGTTAGGTCGCACAATCTCATTTTCACATCACTGCCTCCTTATGGGATACAATTGCCAAGTTCCATAATAACCAGTAATGTTCGATACTCGATATCCATTGTTCCCTTTGGTAGAGTAACATTAAGCGAGTTTCGGTTAGAATTTCAATGCAGCTCCCGGTTTAATGGATTCAATTCAGCATTACATGCCTAGACTTCTTTACGTACGAGTATACCTCTATTGTACGCGAACACAGCGAGGCGGGGACTATTTTCGTTTCAATACTAGGTTCTGTTGTGGGTTTACCTGAACATGAAACTATCGGGAGACTCATAATGACAGCAACGGACTGTTTCTGGCTATGGGGCCCTTCATAGTTTAGCCGAGGACAAGCAGTCACAATAACAGAGCAGTAGCTAGATGAAGGAGTACGATCTAGCCTGAAATATGTACCTAAACTCGATTTTAGACATATTATCCATATTTTTCGTTTCGAATTTATCTGTTTTAAATTCATGGATATCAAGGAGGGAACGTACTCGAGAATTTTAAAAAAGTAGTTTCAAGTTCAATGCCTCCGAAATATTGCTGCAACTTAGCTACAAACTGAAACAGAAAGAAATGCTTAGACAACGCATCAATATTACCCCTTAATGGATAAGTGGATATTGGTTTTAGACTTACCTATACTTACCTACCACTCTATTTTGAAGAGGAGGTTAAATAAAAGTAACCTATGCAGAGACCATAATTGGATAAATTAGCACACTAATGAGGTATTTAATGTGGCATATCTAAAAATAACTCAATAGTAAAGGCAACAGTATCCAATCGTTTTAACATGTCGTCTACGTAAACAGCTAAAAGATAAATTAATTTAATTCACAAGTAGGATGTCATCCTTCGCTTGTCTTTTGATCATGGTATATCCTCTTTATAAGTATTTTCGAGGGATCAAATTCATAGTTTTATTAATGTAAGTAGGCCGTAGGGGGCTATTTTATATAATACCTAAATGTTTTTTAAATCTTAGTTTTATTAATGCAAGGACGCCATACCGGGACTCTTTTATTTGTCTATTGTTTTAGTCTACCAGAGCCTCGTAAATACTTAGAAGTAATAAGAATCGTAAGCAATAAGAAGAATGCGCCGCAAGAAACATGACACAAAGTCTTGCTAAGTGTTAACAGCAACATAATATATATTATTATGAACATCAAAACGAAATAACTACTTTACTGGTATGATTTATTACATTTCCATTCACCAAAAGAAATACCTACACTTCAGGGTAAATATAAGGATGTCAACGCTTCCAGAAATTTAAAATTGCGAATTTGTCTTTAAGAGTTAATATCAATAAAATTTACAAACAGCAGTAGTGTCAAATGATCGAACAACAAACAAACTCACAGCGATAAATTCTGCGGGATTGGAAACAACCTTTCTCAGTATTTATGGCACGTACCTCGAAATCAGGCGAATGTAATGAGATACTCGAGTCTTTTCGCACTTAATACTCCTTTAACTAGTATTGATATGGCGTTAAGACGTGAGTGCTATAAAGGGGCACGCTTGCTGATTGCTTGCTGCTTTTTTTCTTAAATTTAAACATCTTATGTCATTTTGACCGTAAATTGGCAACAGTCATCCACCAATGAGTTGGATGAAACACCTGATTAAAAAGATTGTTAGAAACAAAATGCTTCCAACGGTCTTCCGGTCCTGGAAGCCCATGAGAGGCCTATAATTACTTCTTTCCCACAGAAGTCGGCAAAGACCACTTCGTTCTATTTGCTAATATTTTGGGATACCTCTTTTGCTTTATCCGCATTCATGTCTTCATACACTTGTTTATTGGTTCTGGAACTCCTGACCTGATCTCCTTCTAACACGTTCGTCTAGGCCTCTCTTTGGTAATAGGTAAATCTACACTCCCCGTATAAATATGTTAAGTAAAATCTTCTTTCATCCATCTAAACCAGCTAAGGATACTTTTTCAATTTTAGTCACTAAATCTACTTTCGTACCAGCTCAGTCCCTAGTCCAACTATTGCGTATTCTACTTTTTTGATTATGACAGTGGACGTTTGAGCTGACATTACGATATATCTGACGTAAGGCAAGAATTAAAACGTTATACTGTTTGAGATACTCTCTTTTAATTTTAACCAGATTGTGTTCCTTGCAAGATTTGAATCCGAAAGGCACAGTTTTTAAAAGCGGCTTCCTTATCAAACGGATTTAAATAATTAACGGTCTTAGTATATTTGTAGCAGGTCTCCGTTATTTTCTTAGAATTGTAAGCGTTTATGTCTATGTCATTGATCGGGTTATGTTACACCAAGAGTTGTTGATAATAATAGTATTAGACGACCGGATAGCCCAGCGGTTAGAGAACCTGACTGTGAAGCTTGAGGTCCCGGGTTCGATCCCCGGTCGGGGCAGATGTTTGTATGATGAATACGAATGTTTTATTTCGAGTCTTGGATGTTTATCTATATATAAGTATGTTTATCCGTTGTCTAGTACCCATAACACAGGCATGAAAATTGCCTACTTTGGGACTAGGTGATTGGTGTAAGAATTGTCCAGTGATATTTATTTATTTATTTATTTATAGTCATCAGAGAATTACATTTTATCCTCTTTTTATCACTTCTTAGCTGGAAGTATTATTAAGTGAATATAGCATACGTTAACCCTAGTATGAAACCGGTATTGCCAAAAATGTTAATTAAAATTAACCTTACTAATGATACAATACATTCCTATTAATAGATTTTATACATACATGCGTCACGCCTGAGTTCACAAGTGGGGTTGGCAGAGCACACTAAACGCTAAATAGGTATATCCATGATCGTTTCACGTCCCGCAGCCACTACTAGCATAATATTAGGTTTTAAGTTAAGACGTATTATAGTGTCAGGTTGCAATCCTGTCACCTAAAACATACCATATTCTATTTCCATAGTAGCCAGTCGTTAGTAAAGGAAGAATTGCAGAGGTGTTAAAGCCCAACACCAAACGGCCTATTAGATTTCATTTGTTGCTTTCCAAAATAACACAACAAGGAGCACCTGGTACTAAACTTGTCGAATTTTATCGACTTTGTCGTTTCAAGACTAAATACATCGTTAGACGTGAGGTGTTCGGATTACCCATAGACCTGAAGTTAACCTGGGACACAGGGAATCACTGACAACATATCGATTTAGCATGTAACATAATAAAGAAAATGACCAAAATAGTATGGCCTGCCTCAAATGATATTACCCGCCGCACTTCGCAAGTCATCAAGTTTCATCGGCATAGCCCAGTAACCCTATCAAATACAGTAGCTGCAAGCTGGATTGCTTGTTCTGGGTAACGTGAGACGTTCTCCTTCGGTAGGACTATCGGGAATGTAATAGTGCAGGGTTGCCAATGCTTGGTTTTTTTGAGCATTATATTGAGTAAAGGACATAATTATTATTTCGCTCATAAGATTCTATGTATAAGTATGTTTAAAAATAAAAAAATAAGTTGTTTGTTAACTATTTTTACGACTCTTGATATTTGGAAAATACATTGTTTCATAGATATTTAACATGTACAAAAGTTATAAATACAAAAAAAAGTGAAATGTAATTATTTTATATTGCATTGCAAGGTCAGGAATTAATTGATGATCAGTTTCTTTTAGCAGTTTACAGTGCTTAGTTTTTTTACAGGAAAGTTTTACTTCACTTAACGTCTTTAAAAACCTTGTACTTGAAAAATACATAAAAAAAGTACACGAGGTTCTTCTTGATATAATTTAAATATATCCTTAAATACGTAATGCATACTAAGGACCACATAATAATATATCATACATAATTGGCCCATATTAAACGCACGTAGCAGAGCTGTGGTCGACGGCTGAACCGTTTTGTTTGTTTATGGACCATTACGTACAATAACCGGTAATTTAGTTACCGCCAGTGTTGCCAACTTAGCTACTTTGTAGCTAAAACTAGCAACTTTTGGGATAATGTTAGCTACTTTTTTATCATGCGTTTCATACATTTTAGCCACTTTTTTTCATCTAGTACCAACTGGTGTTCCATGCATTTAGCTATTTTTGGATGATTTACCCTCCAATCTAGCAATATTTTTATAACATTTTAGCTACTGTGTAAAGTTAACAGTTGGCAACACTGGTTACCGCGGAATGGTTTGATAACATTTATTTTTGTACCTGTTAATTTTAAACACGATATTGTGTTGATAGTGTTTGTAAAAGTAATGTAATCCATCCCATCGTATAGAGTCGGTTTAAAATTACTCTTTTATGAAACTTTGTGCCTCAAATTGCGCAAAAAACGGCTATGTAATAGTTTAAGTAATTGTGACATTCTTTAGGAATACAGGCGTGTGTGTCCATTTAGACAGTGACAAAATGTTAAGTCAGGTAAAAGCTATAAGAAGGTCAGCAGACTATAAGAGATCCCTTAAAAAATGAGTCCACCTTTTTATGTGACTATTTTGTTTTTAACTTTTTTGCATTTTGTGTTTTTTCGAGGAATAAAGTTTTTACTCACTCACTCGCTCAATCACTCACTCATTCACTCACTCAGTCAATCACTCACTCACCTGCTCACTTGCTTACTTAAAGCCTGCTGTAGCATTACAACCGCTACAGACGTGACCTCCTTCGTTTTTGTAACGTGAACCGGCATGATTTTGGTTTAAATTTGATGGATAGTTGTCAAGGGAAAAAGATTTTCGAGATTGTCATTTCTGTTGAATTTGAAGAGACACAAAACAGGATAATTTACTGAATTTTCCCAACTGACTTGTTCTGGGAGTTAAATATCGTTATTTTTATTCATTACTATAGCTAAGTTTTATTTTTTATTTCTAATTTCTTTTTGTTTTTATATTTTTTCACAAAATTCCAAAAGACGCTTTGTCCGTCCCAGTAATTTTCGGCTCCTTTTCCCACGTGTAAATTTTGTATTAAATTTGTAATTATAGTAGTAGTTAAGTTAGGTTAAGTTAATTTATAAGTTTGTAGATATTTTTACATTCTTTTTTTTATATCAAAATTCCTACGTTTTATTAAGTAGTTCTGGGTTCTTTCCCGACCCCTGTTTGCTACACTGCCTTGCAACTTGACTCCTG
Source organism: Adoxophyes honmai (assembly GCA_005406045.1). Taxonomy (NCBI): domain Eukaryota; kingdom Metazoa; phylum Arthropoda; class Insecta; order Lepidoptera; family Tortricidae; genus Adoxophyes; species Adoxophyes honmai. The sequence continues at coordinate 20,346 of BHDV01034709.1, forward strand.
CCTGCCTTGCTATAACTGCTAACCATTCTCCGAACCGATGCAATGCTGATACAACTGACAACCCTACACGTTCCATTCCAAGTGGCCATTGAAAGAGTGCTCTCATGCGTTAGGCGATTTCCTCCGGTTCCGTCCTAGGGTTTTATTGCTAACGAATTGCTGTTCGGCGGCAAACCTCGCGGGGCTTATAACAATGCCATAACCGTTTGCTATTAGCTGTTGCTTTGCTAACGCTTATTCAGCTTAAGAACGGATATAAAGCCAAACCGATACCCCAAGTAAGGTAAATGTACCAATGCTCGAAGCCCAGTAGATAATACCCATCTGTCACCTGTCTTACTATGACATAAGGTTGCAAGTGTCATGTATTTATTACGTTTACCTTATCGTCATACGATCAAAACACGTTTGTATGGGAACTGAGACAGCGCCTCCCAGCGGCACGTTCACACAACTGTCGTGATCGACAAGACAAGTAGCGTTCCAATACAAACTGACTAACGCAGATGAGAGTGACTCGTGTTTTTATCAAAATGACGAGACTTGGGGACCTACTGCAAGATATAAAGCAAATCTTGGGTGGTGTCGTGATATAACACTTCTCAATTTCTTCCGTGGATGTCGTAAGAGGCGACTAAGGAAATATATTTAGGTATGCTTTATCCGACAGGCTAGCAACCTGTCACCATTGTAGTACTTCTTCCATCTCTTTTCAAACATAACATTTTGCTAGAAGTGTTTTTAAATTTAGAAGCGTTTCATGTACTCTGCCTACCCCATTTAGGAACATGTGTGATTGCATGATGATGATGATGATAAAAATAATCAAAGTATAACCTTTAGTGATGCGAATAGATGTGATTGCATGATGATGATGATGATAAAAATAATCAATTATAGGCTTTAGTGATGAGAATAGATGCCACCAAGTCCTATCACTAATGAAATTCTAAGAGTTCTACGTATTCTTTTAAATATTATAAGATACAATTTTATCAATTGTAGTTCTGTCATTCACACTACTTCTCGTAACATGCCGCGATTATATCATAGCTTTTACACTAACACGACAAAACAAACTCATATATTCTACGTTCAAGAAGTACTTAAACGAGCAATTAGTGAAACAGCGCACTTAATTGAGTTATGTTGCTCAGCAACCCTTCCTCTTACATGTACAAGAGTAGAAACCACGACTAAATGGTTCAATTATACATCTAAAATACATTAACAATTTAACATACTATACCTATAAATATTTACAGAGGAACTTTTTCCTTAGTAAGTCGGTAGTCTGTAGTTAGGCCAGACAACCCCTATAACTAGGGACTCTATTACTGATACTTTACTGTCCGTCCGTTCGTCCGTCCGTCTGTCACCAGGCTGTATCTCACGAACCGTGCTACATAGACTGTTGAAATTTTCACAGATTATGTTTTTCTATTGCCGCTATAACAACAAAAAAAAAAAAAGATTTTTTTATTTACGGTGGCGGCCGGGAGGCTCCCATACAACAATCGCAATTTTGTTTTTGGGTCAATATCAATAACGGTAACTCACTAAACACTGCATAGACAAAATCATTACTACTTCACGTTTCATAGCCCCTAGTACATTTTCTAGGTAGGTACGCTATCCACGGAAGAAATGAAGAGGTGTCATTTTAAACACGTCACCATACGACATAGTAGACCTCTTTATTTGTAAGTATTACCAACTGGTTTCCTTGAAATTGCTAAACGTGGCACTGGATTTTTGAATTCATGTGCTCTGCCTACCCCTCTTGGGAAAACAGGCGTGAGAATATGTATGTATGTATGTATTACCAACTTTATTAATTTATCGTAACATTTAACTTCTCATAGCGAAAAATTCCCCCAAATTACGCTAATTACGTATTTGATTGACAATCTCCGAATGGTACAAGTAGCAGATTACGAGTAAAGATAAAACTTCTTTCATTAAAAGATAAAACGAGATTAATTAAAATTAATTAAAACAGTCAACAAGTTCGATATTAATTCGATGAAAGGAAAACTTTGTGAAACAAATTGTTCAGTCGTCAATTAGACGAACGTTATTTACGGGAAAAGTTGGAGGTGCCTCACGTCTCGGTGTTACGTGATTTGTAAATGAAATAAATGAAAGCACTGATTTCGTTGTCTAATAAATTTAAATTAGTCAGATATTATCAGGTAATAGTGATGAGCAATGTCGATAACATGTCGATAAAAAAAATCAAACATTATTTTATCTGAAAAAAAGTAACTGTTCATTAGCCATTAGCCATAGCCAACTGGCCATTAGGTAAGTGGTATATATACATGTGTAGTATCGGATTTATACCCGTATGGTAAGAGGCAACTAGAAATAAGTAAGCATAATTATTATGCTCTTACGGCGACAAACCACCTCGTCACTATTGTACCTCTCTCATCAATCAACTTAAAATTATCCTTAAAGTGGCTACATAATGTGAAAGAGTCATGGTTACGTGTGAATATGTTACGTTTCACGTGCTCTATCTACTCCAATTTCGGAAATAATATATGCGTGATGAATGAAGGTGTTATACTATATATTTTTCTGGTAGATTTTCGCTTCAGTTTGTCCTCTCTATCCCTTGTTCTTAATTTAAAACATTTTTAAGTAGTATAACTGTTACTCAACATTAAAAGGAAGTCGGAATTCCGACTCCTAAATTACAGTTTGAATTAATCGCTGGAGGGCTCAATAGAACAATGCAGCAACTGTCACCATCTGCAATTATGATGGGACTGCAATTTAAGACTCGAAAGCAGATTATCACCAACAGTAATTAAAATGTAGAGTAAAGTGAATTTTAAACAGAATAGTAAACCTATCTGTTGTTTATTGTGATTTATTTCCTATTTAGGTCAGGTCAAGAGTACCCGAAACCGACGAGCATGTATGAGGAGATTAATGAATGTGGATGAAGCAAAAGAGGTGTCTCTGCCTTCCCCCGTGGGAAAGAGGCGTGACGATATGTATGTATGTATTGTATGTATTTCCTATACTAAACTTGTAATGCAAATAGAGTTTAATATATCAAGCAAGCAAGTTTAATGGTGGACACGTTTTACTAATAGTTTAAACCCACGTCAACTCATTGTTTGCATAATTTTATTCATAAAAACCTATTTCTACTTGTTTTACTCTGTGACGTAATCCGACCAGTTCTGATCGATTCACACCCTTTTCACACTAGTGTTAATTGTGGTATCAGGTTTAGACTTACACCTCTCCATTATTTCAGTGGATATCAAAAAAGGCGACTATACTTTAGCCGACAGGCTAGCAACCTATCACTATTATACTCTTTCATATACTTGTAATGTTAAAAACGTGGTTTTATCCATTTGGGAACACAGGAGTCATTTCTTATATGGTTCACACTTCTCCATTTCTTCCGTGGATGTCGTAAGAGGCGATTAAGGAATTTAAGTATGCTTTTGACAACCTGTCACTATTATACTACATCTTCCATTTGTATTTAAACCTAAACTTTTGCTAGAAGTGGCTGCGAGGCGTCAAATTGTCACAATCATTTTGTCTATGTCACGTTTCATGTGCTCTGCTTACCCCATTTGGGAACATAGGCGTGATTGTATGTACGTAGGAGTGATTACGTTTATGATGTTATCGATAAAAGTTCCCATCCCTACTTGCCGGGGTGTAATTAAACACTGATCGAATTATCCAGTCACTAGACTGTGACTGCTAATTTTGGAGCGAGCCATGTACGGACAAAGTGCTACGTCTCCGTTCACACTTTGTTAATCAAAGAATTTTTGGTTCCCTGCATCGAACCTTTGAATATTCCTTTGGTTGTCACATGCGGGATGTTGTCGACTTTCACTTTGTTTTAGGCTACTCGAGTGTTTGGATTACATCACTATGCGTTATGGGTTAAAATGTAGCTTTTGTCCTGCCTTAGGCCCTTCGCAGACGACAGACTATCCGCGACGGACTATTTAGACTGTGTGAATAGAACCTATGGAATTATATGGCGTAACAACCACGACGTTCAAAAAGTCCGGCGCACAATGCATACAATCCATGCAGACTTTTTGTGCGCCGCAGACTTTCGTTTTGTTTAGCGGTTAAGGCGTTCAAAGATAGTAGACAGAGAGTTACTTAGATAGAGTTATTAGTGCATTTAATATTTAGTACTAAGTACCTATATTTGTTATGTATTTATCTGATTTGCTGTTTGGTGCTGTTTTTAGAATATCACCTCTCTCTTTCTTCCGTGGATGTCGTAAGGAGAGCTGCAGTTAAAAAAAAGTGAGCTTAATGATGTCTCCTCAGATTTTAGTGAAAACAGTAAATGTGCACATAAAATAATTTACAGCAACCACAAAATAAATAAATAAATCAAGTAAATTACAACGAATAATGACTCAATGTACTGTACTGTCATAGCAGTCTCAGTTTCGCTATCATAGTCTATGAATGTTATCTGCCTATTTTATTACATGAATGTTTGCTTAATGACGATTAGTGTAATCTTATCTTATAAAATGGTTACTTTATTCTATAAATAGAACGAAAATAGTAAACAATGAAAGCCTATAAATAAATCGGACGAAAGTTTGATCAGTGATAACGTCATCGCTGGGACGATTTTAGAAAATTCCATACCTTTTTTCTTCTTGTATTATATCTAAATTTAAACCAAAATTGACGCTGAATGTGGCTGACGGAATAGAAAGTAGTCGTCGTTTTGTCTATGTAACATTTTGTATGCTGTGGCTACCGCATTTTGGAATACAAACATTATAATGTGTATGTGCTCTTTCTGATTACGTATGCTTTCTTATAGGAATAAATCAAGATTTTTGTGCTTCTAACAATTATTATCGCAAAAATCAGTAAAGAGTAAGTGCAAGAACAAATAAGTAAGTGTGGATGGGTGTGTTAGGAAGGGAGTGGAGTGGAAGTGTGGAGGTGTAGTCTCTAGACCGGCGTTCCGTGACCAAATCGGGAACGTTTTAGGTCAAGAATAACCGAAATCAACGAGCATGTATGAAAAGATTGAATGTGGATGAAGCAAAAGAGGTATCTTAAGGTCGTAGAAAATGGAACAAAGTAACCCAAAGTATGTATAAAGTAAGTATAAACTAAGTTAACCCTGTGGGAAAGAGGCGTGACGCTTTGAATATTATATTCGGTAATATTTAACTGTGAAAATGAAGATTTAGTTATTTGATAAAAACGGAAATGGTAACCGGAAGGAAGAGACGCTACTAAAATTAATTTACACCCTTTTCCCCCGAAATCCGCAAACTTGTAAAAAACAGTTTGAATCATCCCACAAACGAGTTTCCAAACTTCTCAATAATAGAGGAGACAAATGATTATTCCGGGAATCATTAATTACCACGACACTTCGTTTTGCGCTGACGAAATGACTAATGACGGCCGTTGACTTCTCTAGCAAGTGTCAAAGACTCGCTTCCTAGTTTAATTTGGTAGTGAGTTAAAACGCTGGCAACACAGAATAATAATTATAATCCTAGTCGAACAAAGCTCATAATTCATAATCGACCTTTCACGAGGTAGAAGTCGCGGAAGTTTGCTTGTCCCAAATTAATTTAAAATATTGTGTTAAAGTTAATGTCTATTATTATTTTTGGCGCCAATTGATCAGTATTGCACTGTAAAGTTACTGGATAGTGATTAATTGACTCAGTGTGTGTTATCAGTGCTCAATAGTAACTAATAATTACAAATACTAATAAACAGTGAAGTGCTAACCACCGTCATTTGCTACAGTTAGGAGTGTTCGAGCGAAACGCGTAACGTGTATGAAATCGTGCGGCGCTTGTGACGTTTTTACCGTGAACGTACTGCCGTCCGTTACACCGCTGGTTAACTTGACAAAGATAATTACTCATTCGCTGGAGATCCTATGCTGTGTAACATAAGGTTGAAATTCGGCTACAACAGAAAACTACAAATTTTTGTTTTACGTATTTGAACAATAAAATAAATAAAAAGTATAAATGGCTCCGAAACCAATCTGCGCTAAATGTAATAAGAAAATATTAGAGAAACATTATTTGGTTTGCTCATGTTGTAAGCAAGCGTATGACCTTCCCTGCTGTAATGCTGAAAAACGATACAATCTTATGGATAAAGAACGTAAAGA
>BHDV01034709.1:32663-43929 GCA_005406045.1 Adoxophyes honmai
TTATAATTCTAGAATTAAGTATTGTAGTAATTTCAAACACAATAATTTGTATTGTTCATGAATAAATGAATTGAAATTGAAATTGCTCTGCGTCAAAAGGGCAATTTTATTATAAGTTGTCAATTTTTTTTTCTCAATTTGAATGAAAGTTGGTTTTTCATAAACGGAATCATGATCACTTTCGATACAAGTTGAAAAAAAAGTCCCCAATATTTTTGTCAATTTTGTGCCTTTGATTTTGAGTAGGGAAAATCATTTTTTTTTTTATAAAATGACCAAAAAATGTTGCCAAAATCATGTGACTATGCACCAGACTTTAGCGCATGTTTGTCTGCACAATCGATTGCAATTTCTTAGACTAAGCAACAATAACACATTTTTTTAGGCAGGCATAGCAACGAAGATCTCTAGTTTGTAAAATGTAAGTACTTCTCTGTAGTAAGATTTCTATCGTCAAACTACAGGATAAATGAAAACAAGTTATTGTAAATATAAAAACCTTGCTATTAAATGTAACACTGACAACGTTACAATTATTTCGCTCGCATCACAAATAAAATCCGTCTTATGTTTTCGCGCAAACAGTCCAGGAAACCGTTTTTTCTTTTCCTGTTTGGAAATGTCCTATTTTAGAAGGATCGCTTAAGCACACGAAGCGTGAAAGTGGAATGAATAAACGCCGTTCTCGTCACACGGCGCTAGGTGCTTTTACACTCTCGTGTGAATCGACCGTGAACGCAAATAACCACAATTGGCGAAGTTAAAGAATTTCCTGTATTTTCACTTCTAACTGACTTGAGCCGAAATTGACTGTTATCCGTTCATTTAGGATTTCATGGTCACATTTTTGCACGAAAGTTTCATGATGGAACTACCCGTCATTCGATGTACCTACTACAAGAGTTGCTCCAATGAAACAATGGCGCAGCTTCCCCTGACGGTGTCATGACAAATTACTTAGGTACCTACTTAAAAGTTTGATTGCTTTTTGACCGGTCTCCATCATTAAGTCATTTTTGTAAAAAAGCTACAGTTACGTCATTGTTATTTTAAACGTGTAATATGCGTTGAAATGCAAATACATCGACCAAAATATTGTAACAAAATCTTAAGTCAAAGAGCAACAAATATAAGAAAGAAAAAATAGGTTTTTATTTTAGTCAATGTGCATATAGGGTCCTTTTTGGCGCTTGAGATATAGAGAGCGCCAGAATACATAACCCGCCGGGCACTGAGTTCGCTAAAGTTGGCTCTGAGAACCACTTTGCGTAAACAAACCTAGTTTGATTCAACTGTTTGTTCCCGACCAAGCTATATCAAGTAATCTTATGCTGGATGTTCCGTGGATGAGAGGGACCTTTGCAGTAATGCCTTTAAGTCTTGCAAGGATATTGTATTTTGCTACGTAGATGATTGAAGGCGAGCTACAAGTAAATTAGGTACTTAAACGTGAAATGTTAAACTGAAGTGAAATGTACCTATGTTTATTTTATTAGTCCAAAGTTAAACGGCTTCGAAGAAAACTAAGTAACAGCGTATTTGCTTCAAGATGAAAAACAATAACGACATTAATTGAAATGGTTCTTGTTTCGTTTATTTTCATGTAATCGAAGACTATTCCACAAATGTTATGTTTTTTCCAGTAACATAAATCATCAATTAATGACTATTAAACAATCGAATCGTTTCAGTTTTATCTCTAATCGTAGTTTAACTCATTCATCTAATTTATCTTTCATAGAATAGTTAGTTACTTGTAGTATTAATTCATCGCAACGTGACTCACAGATAGCCCGAGTACGTCCCATATTTATTAGTAATATTACCCCTGTATATATTGTGATTCCCAATTTTTTTGTGACCATCTTACATTTCAATAAGAGGAATAATTCCATAACAACCTTATTGCCTATTTATTCTCAACAAAATCATATGTAACGAGAGCATAATTGGTAAGAAATCATTCGAAGGTAAATGTTTATCTTATTTATGTATTTATTCGCTATTACGTTACTGGATGTATACTCGACATACCGACAATAAGAAATCAGGATAACAATATTATATTTCCCTATTTGTATATCTTTAACATGATGAGTTTCTAAGGAAAACATATTATTTGCCATCGTTGCTACGGAATTTTAGGGCTGCTACGAATTTAGCGAAAAATCTTTGCTTTATTATATACGATTTTAACAAATTTTCGTATAGAGGTAATATAATTTCCGATAAAATGAATAAATTACTTTCTACTCCGAAAAAATCGGTAGTTCTGAAGATATTATAGTCCAGTTTAAGCTGAGCTCTTGATGATATGACCGCTTATATTGGATGGATATCAGCATACTGGTATTATGCACTTAACTTTTATCTGCAGTCTGATAGTGGAAAGCAAATTCTACACAAAGAATACGTGGGAACTTACAGCTAGAATAAAGTAAATAAAACGTAGGTACCTAATATTTCTTCTCCTATTTTTGTACAACGGACCTGATAGGCAGTTAATAATTATGTGAAATTTAAAGCAAATTTCCTTCAAATACGACATGAGTTTTAAATTTAAATTAAATTACGTCAATGTCTTTAAAAAAAAAGTTAAATGAGTGAATTTAGATTATTTGGTTAACTTTATAAATATTCTTCATCAGTATTAGCTAACTTAACTGTAAAGAGCACTTGTAAATAACATAAGTTGTAATAAATAAGTTACATAACATATATTATTTTGCCTTGTGTTTACAATAACACCTCTCCATTCCTTTCGTGAATGTCGAAAGAGGCGACTAAGGATATTTTTTTTAAATTAAGGCATATTTTAGGCGACAAACTTGATACTGTCACTATTATGCTTCCACAAACTTACGAAAAAATCCCCATTTCAGATAACAGGCGTGATGAATGTCATCATCATCATCAGCCTATATACGTCCCACTGCAGGGCACAGGCCTCCTCTCAGTATGAGAGGGCTTGGGCGATAGTTCCCACGCGGGCCCAGTGTGGATTGGGAACTTCACACACAACGTTGAATTACTTCGTCGCTGTGTGTAGGTTTCCTCACGATGTTTTCCTTCACCGAATAGCTCGTGATAAATATCAAATTTGATATCGCACATAAGTTCCGAAAAATTCAGAGGTGCGAGCCCGGGGTTTGAACCCACGACCCTCTGCTTGAGAGGCCACAGTTCGAACCGGCGGCTATCACGGCACGGTGATGAATGTGTATATCTTATTTTTACCCGATTTTGACCACAAAATAGAAATAGAAATAGAAAAAAAAATACTGTTTAACCATGTTACATAGATGCTACATATTACAAGAATTAGGTACCAACGGTTGCCCATTTTGGGTGTACAATATTTACTTAATACTAAAGAGAAACTAGACTATATAATATAATAATATATATATATATTATTTTTAACCCCAAAGATATTATTTTATTCAGTATTTTTAAAAGCCTCGACTATTGTTAAATTCTATTTCCAACTCGATTTAAATAAGAAATAGCAAAATGAAATATTCTTCCGAGCGAAAACAAAACAAAGGTAAATTTGCGTGGCGCCTGGTGACAGCTGCCAAGGAAATATCATAAATATATTACTTTGACAAATAATATTACTACTCAGAAATGAGGTCAGAGGCTTGCAAAATGTTACTGACATAAATATGACTATTGTTCTTAAATTTTGTGAACCGTTAAGTAAACATTCTTGACAGGAGAAAAGGAATAATTACGCAGAAGCTTATTTTTGAAATGGTTTAACACTAACTTTATGTATATTTTTTCTTGGCCCTTAAAAACCTACAAATCCACTGAAATTAGTTCAAAGACTGATTCGCGAAAAATTAACAGACATACAGAGGACCTAAGGAATCTAATTCATAAGTTACAGTGTAAAAACTTCGTATTAAACGTCATAGTGACATACCATTAATTAAGAAAATCATAATGACTTTTCCTTTGAAAAGGTTCCGTGTCCAAGATAGTCGTGGTCAAAGATTGGAAAATGGGAGAAAAATACATTAAATTACAGTACTTTAAAAAAAAAAAAAGTACGTCCAGCTAAGTGTATTACAATGCATTCTTCATGGCAATCATGGTTTTTACAAAGCGCTGGTAGACAAACAAAAGACGTCTAAAGAACCTTAACTCGCGTAAATAAAATTTAGATTTAGATTTTGGATTTTCGATACGAATGTGCTTATTAAATTCAACAATTCATAAACAGCGCTAAACCAAATTAGTTATACGTACGTCATTACAATGGATTTTGCTCGTATCTGACGATAGTATGACATCGCGAGATGTCTAGCAAAAAATCGAGCGTCACTATCACAAAGACTATTACAGCATATTTGTAGGCGTGCCTAAATTGGTACCGACTCCAAGCTACACACGTGTTTTTTTTTTAAGCTCCTTGTGTACTATTTTTAGCTCATGTTGCTAACATGTTGTCATAATCAAAGGTCAAGTAATATCCTCATGGCAATAATAGTTAACGACTCACCGGTCCGTGCCTCCATGACGTCATATTGCGCGAAAATAAAAGAACCATAAGAAATATTGACAATATCCCAAGTAAAAACAATTGGTAGATGTTAGGTAGAAGAGATTTCATTTTAGGAACAAAATCGTATAGCGCGTTTTGGCACAAAAATAATTGGTATACTGTACATACGTTTGGTACGTAGGTAATTTTTGTAGTAGCTAAATACGTATTTTGTTACTTTACTCCCGTAATGTGCTTTCAATGAATTTTATTTTTTGGTAATAAGTAATTTTATGGAACGTTGAAAACCAAAATAGTTTAATGTAACGTACGTCATACATGCGTCACGCCTGTGTTCCCAAGTGAAGTAGATAAACCATACGAAAGACTACAAAAACCGCGACTATTTTTATATTTGGTAACCATTTTAAGCATGATTTTACGTTGAAAAGAGATAATTATAATAGTGACAGGTACCTATCGCCCTAAGCAAACCTTACTCTGTTTAACATAAACCAGAACAAAACGTCCAAAACTTTTATGTTACTATTTCTGAACATCAGACTACTTAAATAACGGATATACAGACAAAAAATCTGCCCACATTATGGGCATCATTATAATGTTATTAAGAGTTTGCATTAATCATCAGTCTATACGTAGGGGCCAATGCCCGAGTAATCCGTACGTATTCAAGTAGCCATTTTGTCGCTATGTGCGTCCCTTTCTCAACAACTGAGGCCGAAAGAGACGTGTAATATACAAACGATTATGCCTGGGAAAATTGACCTTTTCTTGAAAACAAAAGATTTTGTAGACAGTCTACGTATAATACATATAGGTACCTACATACATCACGCCTGTATTCCCAAGTGGGGTAGGCAGAAAATACGAACTATTTCAGGCATTGCAACCACTTCCAGCATATTTCTAGGTTTCAAGTTGATAGTTACAATAGTGACAGGATGCTAGTCTGTTGCCCAATGCATACCTAAACCTATTAATCCTAAGTCGTCTCTTACGACAACCACGGAAGAAACGGAGAGGTGTTATCCTTAATCCGACATCACACGGCATGAATTATTATTAATAAACACTTGACGTATTCAATTTAAAATCACTTAACATTTGACATTTTATTGTGTATTGTTAATGATGTATTTTATATTGAATTAATAAATAAATCTAATCTAATCTAATCTAATTGTGCAATTGGCAAAAACACCAGTCAGCGAAAAAGTGTGCATCGAACATGAATTTTATCTTTGTTATCTATTATTTATAAATATTATTCAGTTCGCTTACTAGCCCTAGCAACAGTTTTTATTGTTAACTCGTGCCAGCATAATTAGATGCAATGTCTCTGTTCATAGATAAATTTAGAACGGGCTACGTAAAAAATTACAACAAAAAATGCGAGAATAGACTACGTGGCGGCGATGTAAAAAGCGATCCGTCTTCAATGCGAGTCCAGTTTTTGTGTTAACTGTTTGTTTTAGCTGTTAGTAACAACAACATTCTGTAAGTGCGATAAAAAACAGTACACAATTATTTGGTGCTTGGCCGATTTTATGTTCAATACATAACCTATACGAGTTGTTGGTGGAATTTTTGAATGTTGCAAATATTCTAGCGTGTAATGTCAAAGTGGTTACCATGCGCTTGATCTAATGTAATAAAAAAAACATTATCCTTTCAACTACTTATATCATTTTTGAATTCTAATTTGTGTATTAGTATACTTAGCATGTAAAAACAAATCCAGTTGATCTCGTTTGATTAACAATATTGTGTGATGTTAGAATAAGAATTACGACGACGAGAATTTCTTTTGCGGATATCGTCTAAAGCGACTAAGGACATACCTACTTTAAGATGTCTTTGTGAAGCATCAAAAAATTACAGAATAAATTTTAGAAATCACTCCATTTGACATTTAAAAAAAAATCGTATTTTAAATCCAATGTAGACTGTTATTTTTAAAATTAGTTCAAACATTCCATATCCGAATAACCATCAATTTTCAAACAACCGCTGTGACGTAAAAAGGAACTAACAGTTAATGAGAAATCAATGAATGGCTCAATTTCCGCATGTAATTCCGTAGCCGCAGACATTCATCTAACACTATTGAACTTTGTCTCATCAACATAATCGATCCCCAGCATTGCATTTGTAGCAACATTGGTTCTCGTTTAACTATGATAAAGTCCCATTTTTTACTAAGGTTGGTAGACTTGTTTTCAACATGACATTGAAGGCATGAATGGGTATAAATTCGACTAAGTTCTATTTTTAGCGGTTGAACAATGTGTTCTATTTTTAAACCGACAGGTTGGATACACAAGTTACGGACGAAAATGTACACGATGATGTATTGTTGAGTGATAATGGTAAACATGATTATTATTTTTATGGTAAAGAATTAAACTCACTTTCCGATTTATAATATTAGTAAGGATTAGTAACAGATTTTCGATCCTTTATCGTGTAAGGCATAGCACTTAAGAGGAAATGGAGCGGTCATATTTTGTATGGAAACGTAGTCCCCTGATTCCTCGCTGGATATTACCCGTAGAACAATGATTTTTTACATCAACAATTTAATGATATATTAGCATGTTCCTATGTTTTCCTTTTTTTCTTTATTGAATTATTAAAGGAGATATTAACCTACAAAAACATGAAAAATTGGCAAGTTTTTTCCGTTGTGTTTAAACCTCTAGAAACCAATTTTAACACAATTCTATCAAAATATAAGAACATAGAAACACAGTTATGACATTTTTTAAACATTTAATGAAAAACATATTTAATCGGTTAAGTTTTGGAGAAGAAATCAGGGGACTACGAAACGTTGTTTTTGAATAATTTTCTTAGGTATTTTCGGTCCGAGCTGAAGTTGTTCTTATCGCACTTGACGTCGTCTGGGCAGGTCACGGCGCGACAGCAATAGATTTAGCAAATACCTATTTTTCAATTTCTTCGACCGGCATATTACCTCTTAACCTACGAAGCCTAACCGATCCCTCCCCCACCGATAATTTACAGGAGTATTCATAAGTTTTTCTGCAATCTACAAAAAAGTGTTTTAAAAGTGTTAAGTATGTATAAAAGTGTTTTACTTATTTTTCCTTCATAAGAAAAACTTATCTATTTTTTTATTTATCAACGCAGGACACCCTGGAATCAAAGTGCCATTTGACATTTGGTATCAGCTGCAGCTATCCCAACATTTTTGTAACATGTTGTATATTATCGAGGTCGGGCGACCCAGGTACCGCTGGGGGGACAGCGTCCAGGCAGATCTGCGACTGCTTCAAGTCGACGACTGGCAAGAGGCTGCGCACGATCGGGACAGATGGCGTACTATCGTTTCGGAAGCCAAGACCCTCTTTGGGTCCCTGAGCTAATTAGTTAGTTAGTTAGTTTTGTATATTATACCCCAGTGAAATATCGCCAGGTGGGTCGGTTACAACATGTAGGTAAATGTTGCCGCCTCTTGCTATATTTAAATCAAGACGTATTTAAACACTAACTTTGAATTACAGAAACTACCCACCCACTATTTGCACCGTCACTCCACGGTAACTTGAACTACGCTTCTTAAGAAACTGCGTGGGAGGGTAGGAAAGTTTCAAATATCCACATTAAGTAGCTAAAACTGAATTGAAAGCAGATTTCAAAGCCCGAAACTACGATCGAGATTTTGCTAAGGGCGCAGTAAAGTTACGGAAAGAAATTTGAATTCGAATGCCAAAGTTGTATTTTTCTACATACATACACCCTTGTATTCCCAAATGGGATAGAGAGAGCTCATGGCCCTGCCACTTCCACTTCCCTGCCTCTTCCGGCATTTTTTTAAGTTTGAGTTGGCTGGTTTAATAGCGACGGGTTGCTAGCCCGTCGCCTAAAATATATCTTAACCTATTTTGGTCGTCTCTTATGACATCCTCAGAAGAAATAGAAAGGTGTTAACCTAAACCTAGATACCTTGATGAATTAGAATGATTTTCAGGTAAGTATCTTTTTTTCTCATATAGGGGGAGTGGGGGCAGCTTGATACGGTTTTTTTGCTTCACCGATAAAAAGAAGAGGCATAGAGCAACTGCAACAAAATTATTCTTCAAAGGTCGAGTATGTATCTGGGTACAAACGTACATTCAAATTTGTCTGTAAAAATGTACTTAATTTTTTTTATGCCAATTTTTCTGAGAAATGGTTTTCGTATCAAACTACCCCGTATACGGGGTGCATTCATACATGCCAGGGGCACTTAGATTCACTTATACATCTCCATACATTATTAACATAAATTTATTCAGAAACAAAGTAAAATGCATGTATTCCATGGTTACAAACTTAACTTATGAAATTCATTCTCGTTTATAACAAATTAACGTCAAATCGATGTAGTAAAGTTGCTATCTTTATTTCTTGTAGATAAAGTGCCATTAATCACATCAGAAATTGTAGATTCTATGACAGTTTCATCTATAGACACTCTATCGGTCTTTTTTTTGTATTTGCAAACCATTTCCTGAAAGAAAAAAAAAACTTACCTACTCTCATACTGTTGATATAGTATCAATCTACCCCATTGGCCTCCGTATCAATGTGCCCCAAAGTACTTTTTAAAATTATAATAATTATTAAATAAATACTGAAAGTAACTAAGAAAAAAAAAAGCATTTTATATTGTTCTTTAGTCTATATACTAACTGCATAATTTGGACTCTTTCGAATAACAAAACAACACTGCCTAATGATACACTTCTTATAACTGACGTAATTTTAGTCTCAACCTAAAAAAACGTATCCGAACTTGTCGTCTGCGACACACCGACCGAGCGGCGGCGATATTCCGGCAGCTGATTGGGCCCGTTGGTGGTGTCTATGTGTGTGTGAATGAACAGTGCACGATCGTTCGTTTAGTTTCTATGCCCGCCGTATCTATGTCCCCCGTGTATCAAGGTACCCACTTTCCCCCTAAAACCGACATTTCTAAAATACGAAATTAACAAAACATTTCCGAAAACTTAACAGATGTTAGTATTAAAGCGGTATTATTCAAATCAAAACAACAGCGAAGTAATGTAGCCTTTTCCGCCCTTGGGACTTTCATTCATTCCTCATTCCGGTACGCAGACTTATGAATATAAAGTCATATGTTTCAATATTAAGGCACCGGGAATTAAAGCTTATGCCTGAAGTTATAAAAATTAAGTCCATTGAGTAAAATTTATAGTGAACGGTTGACTTAACCCTCGTGATATTATCAAATGTGTTTTTATTTAGTTTCTTCAGTCCGATGAAATCTGTCGTAAATATGAATGGGATAGCAATTTCACAAAAAAATAGTTTTTTTTAAAAGGGAACATAGGAGAAATTAGTTTTAGAGACAGGAGAGTTGTTTTCTATGGGCAGCGAAGTAAAGGACATGAAGTTGTTTGTAAAGTTACTGAACAGTTGTTATATGCGAAGTTGCACTAAACGGATACATACACATACATACATATTCTCACGCCTGTATTCCCAAGAGGGGTACAGAGCACATGAATTCAAAAATCCAGTGGCACGTTTAGCCATTTCAGGGAAACCAGATGGTAAAACGTGATATCGCAGTGACAGGTTGCTAGCCCATCGCCCACAATACACTAAACCTTTCCCAGAGTCGACTCTTACGACACCCACGGGAAGAAAGGGGGAGGTGCTATTCTAACCCGGCACCACACGGGGCACTAAACGGACTACACTATAATTCGTAAACATGCCGTAAAAATCTATGCTGTTTCAACATTGCGATTTAAACTAAAATTTAATATCAAAGAGCGCTAGTCGCAAATAGCTTACGCTTTTCGCTGTTACCAAGCAATTTATTAGTCCCATATTTTAAATCTGCAGCGGAATTTCAAATTGAATCTTGATATTTTTATATTAAATCACAATTTCCACAGTCAATTCTCGTTGCAGTTGCTTTGAATATGCAATGAGTACGATTTGGTGACCCTTTTCTGTTGCCAAATATAATCATATAAGTCATAAACAGAAATATTTGTTTCCATACATACATACGTACATAATATATCGTCATGCCTCTTTCCCACAGGGGTAGGTAGAGACTACTTTGTTCCACTCGCTACGATCCTGACATCCCATTTGTTTCCAACCTAGTATTTTAAGACAAATTCATTGTACTAACACTGGAAGTAAACAAATGAACTTTAGCGATAATCGTAGCTTAATGTTATGACTTTGGATTTTGTTTTACTGTTCTTACCAGCTAGTACAAAGATATTGAATGTGTAATCTTAGTAAGGTACAGTCAAGGACTTTAATTCATGAGCCACCATGGAAACAATTCACAGTAAACGTCATAGTGACATCTCATTGATTATCAAGGTAAATTATAAAGATTTTTGAAAAGGTTCCGTACTTGACAGTTAAACGTAGCAAAGAGGGTGATCATGACACACTGTAATTATGTTTTTATAACCTGATTAAAAAAACAACATTTTTTTTTTTGCCGTTATTGTGTCCACCGTTTTAACTATAGTTAATCAGTAAGAAACACATAATTTTCATTAACGTCTTAGGTTTTATCCTGTATATTTATCACCTGCATTTCCTGAGGCAGAGCACACGAAACCTTACGTATTTAAAACAATGACTATTTTACAATTTGTAGCCATCATCATCAACGGCCTCATTCGTCTGTAACAGACGTTTTAAGTAGTGTCTGATAGGCACTTCTTCTCGTGGCTGTATAAGCCG
>BHDV01034709.1:48495-60061 GCA_005406045.1 Adoxophyes honmai
AGCGAGCAGCCTCGACCTGAGGCAATTTGCTTCAAGTCGAGGCCGCTCGACCCGAGGCTGCCTCTAGTGGATACGAAGCTTACGATGCGACTAAGGAAATAGGTTTAGGTATGCTTTAGGCGACAGGCAGCAGTATGTACTATTATACCTCTACCATCTGTTTTCAAACCGAGAACTATGCTAGAAGTGGCTGTTAAGCGTGCAATAGTTTTGTCTAAGTCACGTTTCGTGCTTCGTAGGACATAGGCGTGATTGTTTGTATGTATGTACCTATATTTAGTCTTGAATACGGGTTCAAAAAGACTGTCGGTTTGTTTTTCGTCTTTCTTTTCACGCTTCAAAATACTGTAGACAGTGCAGATACTGCTTTTACAACTGCAGATATTTCCCGTGTCTCGTCGTTTATGTTGCCACCAATACAATAGTACAAGACAATCTTACAATACACCTACATTTTCCACTCCCTCCTGGGTAAAATATTCAAACACACGGAGAAATAAACAAGAAACACTCGACTAAACAGCTGTAGCATAAGATAACCGCATATCCCCATTTACCATAAAGAAATTGGCCAACCAGAGTACGGAATCGTGAAACGCGGTTCCGTTTTCATTTTGAAGTCATGAAAGTGAGTTAAAAAAAATTACTGATCGAAATTAGGCTTAATGTCTCATTAGAAATGTTAAAAGACTTATTTGTGTGTATTTTGTTTTTTAACCCCCGACGCAAAAACGACGGGGTGTTATAAGTTTGACGTGTCTGTGTGTGTGTGTAAATGTGTATGTGTCTGTCTGTGGCATCGTAGCTCCCGGACGGATGATCCGATTTTAATGCGTTTTTTTTATTTGAAAGTTATATCAGTCGAGAGTGTTCTTAGCTATGTTTGGTGGAAATTTGTTCAGGTCTTCAAGGTCATCAGGTCATTTGTTTGGTGCGATAAGAATGTTACACGTTTAGTGAACCCATTGGGTTGGGGCTCGTCGGGGGTGTTTTTAATTTTTAATTAATGTTCTGTCGTGTTTTTTAGTTTAAGAGTTTTTTTATTTACTTAAAATTGGTTTGTATGCTCTGGCTACCCCATTTGGGAATACAAGCGTGGTGTATTATGTCTGTGCAAATTTAATTTCATATACAATGCCACTCTTTGTTTTCGTGGATGTTATAGGGAAAACCAAAGAAAATGAGTCTGGGCATGCTTTAGTTCCATGGTACTATAGTGACAGGTTCTAGCCTTTTGTCTAAAATATATCTTAACTTATTTCCTTATTCATCCTAGGAAGAAATGCATACATACATACATACATATTCTCACGCCTGTATTCCCAAGAGGGGTAGGCAGAGCACATGAATTCAAAGATCCAGTGCCACGTTTAGCAATTTCAGGGTAACCAGATGATTAAACGTGATATTGCAGTGACAGGTTCCTAGCCCATCGCCCACAATACACTAACCTTTTCCCAGAGTCGACTCTTACGACACCCACGGGAAGAAAGGGGGAGGTGCTATTCTAACCCGGCACCACACAGGAAGAAATGGAGAAATATTATTCTAAACCCGACACCAAAACTAAACTGACTGAGATTATAAGACCACGATAAGACATTAAACACTAAACAACCATGAGACTCACTCATCTTCCAAAAATACACGGATAACTCACGTTTTAAATCGAGCTTAGCTCGACATGTTTCTAGCTTATTGGAAGCCCTTCATTTAGGAGCCGCGGCGGCTGCTGCTACCAAACGCGCACTGCGCGCCACCGCTCTATTTGCGCGAACGTGCTGGTATTTTATTTGGTTTTTTGGTATTTTTCAAGACCAAATAAGATCATTCTGTGTGGTGTCGGGATAGAATAACAGCACTCCATATCTTCCGTGGATGTCGTAAGAGGCGACTAAGGAAAAAAGGTTTAGGTATGCTATAGGCGACAGGCTAGCAACCTATAACTTTAACACCAGTTCCACCTGTCAAATCTAAACTATGCTATAAGTGGCTGCAAAGCGTGAAATAGACAAGATCATGGTTTTGTCTATGTCACGTTTCGTATGCTCTGCCTACCCTGTTTGGAAACATAGGCGTATGTATGTATGTACATAATAAAAATTACCTGTAAAGGTTCTATTTTCTACGGAACCCTAGTCAGGAAGCAACGTAAAACCGTAAGACAAGGTAGAACGGATATTAGCGTGCGTGGGGGAAATAACTCCAGCGAGAGGAATCCCATTGAACCCTCCCAATGCGGGGCTGATTGGAACTGGTGATTTGCGAACGAGGTAAATGATCTGTTTTGTGCGGTTTTTTGGATCAGGGTGAAGCCCATAGACTTATATCGTAATAGATGACTCAAGTGTACATTGGATGTTTAGCAGGTTGACCGCCTTCATAATTTGTTCGCATAGGACAAACTCCATGAAGTTCAATATTGAGTATTTATGTCATGCAACTGGCTGGAAACAGAAACCATGCCAATTTTAGAAGTATCTCAACCTGCTAAACATCCAATTTCCCTGACTGTACTTCGTGTGCCAAAAGCGAGCCAAAAAGGAGAGCAATGCTCTTCCTTTGACGCGATTTCATCTAGTTTTGTACCACTTAGATTAGGTTTAACTGCCTAGAGAGAGCTCACCTTTGAATTAGTTGCACTTGGAATGTCAATCCCCATCACTAAAGCGCTCATGTGACGGTAGTACGTAGAGAAAAGTGGCACGCTTATTTTTCATACAAACGCAGGAACTCGCGGTGTCTATTTCAGTATTTAGTCTGTGGCAAAGCCTTTTTACACGGTCCGGGGAGCAAGGGGCGAGTGGGATAAATACCGTTATAGATACGTTTTATTGCGTGTCTGTGGACGGTGAATAGGTAAAGCGGGGCGAGTAGGGAATGAAAATCAAACCTCCATTAAGTTTTATTTTGACATACATACAGACATGAGTGAAGCGAGAGAAGCATGTCAGAATAGAAGCGAATGGCGCTCTGTTGTCTCTGCCTAGCCCGCAGGGAATAAGGGGTGACGGTTATGTACAGACATCACTCTTATAAATCAGGATAAAATAATAAACGACGAAAGAAATAAGACAGAACACTATTTCATATTTGTTAGTCACGTGTATTTTTAGGTTTTAAGTCGAATAAAAGGTTTTTTTTTTTATTTTAGTGCAAGTGATGATAAGTGTTCTGAGTACCTATGTTGTAACGTTTTCTTTTAATAATTTTACTTAAGTAATACTATATCATAATTTTACAAAAAAACACAGTACAGTACCTACTGTAACACCTTATTCCTTAGTTGGGGTGAAATGGGATTTCATATCGAAGTGAGTTGAGTAAGTTGTCAGATCGGCTTTTGTACCATGAATACTAAATATTTTAATTTTATTTGTTATAAGAACGTATTGTTTTGGCAGTAGCAGTAAAAAAACACATGAACCCTTTTGTCATCCCTACTCGTTCCGTTTTACGATATTTAATGAATTCACCTCTCACGTTTCTAATGAAACTACAGCTTCTATTCGAAAATGTTCAACTACGAGGTATGTCAAATTAAATTTGAATTAGATACGTTTTCTGAGGCATACAGTTAATGGAAAATGCGTCTTTGTGGTCATAGTTCTGTCTATGTAGCGTTTAGTGTGAGTCGCCTCTTATAACATCTAAGTACAGAAAAAATGGGGAGGTCTTATTTTAAATCAGACTTCACACGGAAAATCAGTTTCATTCATAAACAAAACTCTACGTTGCACTTATCGCTCCGAAAATTACGCCAAACATTACGAAACGTATGAACCGCGAAAAAACAAACGTTGAAAAATATGTGCTAATGACTTCTGATTATTGGCAACACTCCAGCTGTCAGTGAACTCTTATGAAGAAGGTAAATTCCAGTGTAGGACATAAACTTCTTACAGCAACGGTTGAAACAAAATGTTTTGACATTTTGTTGATAACCGAATGTAATTAATTATTACAAACACTTCTCAAACAAACTATCTTAAAACTATCTCCTTTTGCTTATCGTTTTTAGGGTTCCGTACCCAAAGGGTAAAAACGGGACCCTATTACTGAGACTTCGCTGTCTGTCTGTCCGTCTGTCTGTCACCAGGCTGTATCTCACGAACCGTAACAGCTAGAGAGTTGAAATTTTCACAGATGATGTATTTCTGTTGTTGCTATAACAACAAATACTAAAATTAAAATAATAATAATAATTAAGGGGGGCTCCCATACAAAAATTCTGATTTTTTGGAGTTTTTGGTACGGAACCCTTCGTGCGCGAGTCCGACTCGCCCTTGGCCGGTTTATTTCTGTTTAATTTTTGTAAATTTTACTTTGAAATTAAAAAAAGCGCAAGCTTAAATTGAATTTTGTGGATACTGGTCGACGGCAGCAATTATGACCTCGGTTTCCCCATAGTCTAGTCGCATTAGCCAGTACACAGTTAAGTACTTCGTGTTCTTTTTTGGATGATGATGATAAATCTTTCATATCAGTTAACAACACAACAAAGGTAAAACAAACAAAATAATCAACATTATTTTAGTAATGCTCATTTTAAATAAGTTTACTTTGGACTAGGGAATGCAATCCCGATCCCGCGAGATCTCGATCTCGCGAGATCTCGTGTAATTTTTCGAGATCAATCTCGACGCATCATATGACGAGATCCCGTTCGAGATTGACGGGATTGGGCGGCGATGGTCAGCGACGCTACACACGTCCACTCGGCGTGCAAAATAAATCGCTTCAAGAGGAATTAGAAGAAACTCTGCGAGCGTCTAAAAGTCCTTTTGCACGTATATCCACGTCCACGAGTTTAGACAAATGAGAGTCTACCATAAAAAAAGAAATGGATTTATTTGAGTGTGGAGGAACAAGGGGGCAAATTTTGCAGTTTGCATATAATTGCTTCGCCACGCTGTTGCCAACCAGTGTTGAGTCGGAGAGGGCATTCTCAGCAGCTGGGTACATTGCAACAGACATTAGATGCCGTTTAGCAGATGACACTATAAATACCCTTTGTTTTTTAAGGAGTTATTTTCAAAATCACTCGTAGCGTAGTTAACTACTTCCTAATTCTCTTGAAATATGTTTATTGGTTTGATTACCTAATTTACCTATGTTAATTTCCTTAAAATTATTTAGTTGGTAAGATTAAAGAATAAAGTTTCTATTTTCTTGTGAGTAATATGTTATTTTGGTTAACTTCACTATCGCAAACAAGCAGTTATTAGCTTTTCAGTCATCCGAATTTAACTTTTTTTTTATACTAGACGAGATCTCGAAAATTCCGAGATCTCGCGGGATTGACATTTCTAATCCCGCGGGATCTCGAATTTGCAATCTCGAGTCGAGATTGCATTCCCTACTTTGGACAGCCAAGCTCGACGATCAGTAATGGAATTCACTGCACAATATCAATTTTGTATCAAGACTCGAATCCATTGAAGTTTGAAAAAATGGGAATCCGTAAAAACTATTTATTCTAAACAAACTGTATTCGCTTATCCGCGCCAATGGACGAAAATAAACTATATTGACGAGCAAATTGCATAAAAACTGAAGTCCCAAATGTATTATTCAAAAGGCAACGATACCCTTTAAGGAATAAGGTTTATTGTAGTTTTATTCCAGATGTCACTTGTTACTTTTTCGATAGGCATATCGCGTAACGGTGAACATCTTCAGTTTCTCCGAATAAAGATTATTGTGTTCAATAAAATCGGATTTATTCAAGCAAAGGATTTCTACTTCATCGATAGTTTACGAAAGAGCAAAATATGTCTCAGATGAATGTATCCACAGGTTACGTCCTAGCAAATAATAAGACGGCCATACTGTTTATTTAACGCGTATTTATTTTATACATTTTCAGGTGTACATTTATAAATATTCAAAAGTCATAAAACGAAAATAAATTCAAGATGACGTAACCGCGTGTGAAGGTAAACATTACTATAACACGGCGAAAATAAATATGGTTTGTAAAAGAGCTATTTCGTCCCACTTTGATGTTATCGGAACTTTCCCGTCTTGCGTTTTGAAGATTTCTAGAACGAAAAACAAAAACACGATTACTTACCGGATTCGAGGTGGTTTTAATTAAACAGGCCTTCCTGCGAAAGCAAGTTTTGCTAAGGCTTAAATACCAGTAGGTCTACGGTTAGCATAAATGAAGGAAAATACCAATCGAGGTTAAGAACTGCTAAATACAGCTCATACCCTTACATACATTAACATTACAGCCAAAAAAAAGACTATTATACGTTTCATTATCTTCATAACGAAATTAAAGTGATATATACGATATACGAGTATATCTTTATCGAAATTGGATCGACATGTTTCGAACCAATTCGTGACCCATCATCGGGAGCAACATTCAAGCACTCAAACCGGATGATTTCATGACGAGTGAGTCTCACGACAGTTTTGAAGTGAAATAAAAGAGACAATATAGTTACAGGTTGCTACCCTGTCGCCTAAAATATGCATTAACGAGACAAATAACTTTTGACATAAAACATAACATTTCCATAAAATTGCCATTCAGCCGCATTGCACCTCAGATACTTTGTACATACATACCTACATCGTTCTTATCTACACATTATAAACTGCCTTTATAATCAAAACTAGCGCTTGCCTGCAACTTCGTCTGTATGTAGGTAATTGATTTATTACAATTCCACGGGATGCTTTTTCCGGGATAAAAAGTATTTTTTTACACTATGCATATTGGGTTAGTGTATTGTGGGCGATGGGCTAGGAACCTGTCACTGCAATATCACGTTTAATCATCTGGTTACCCTGAAATTGCTAAACGTGGCACTGGATCTTTGAATTCATGTGCTCTGCCTACCCCTCTTGGGAATACAGGCGTGAGAATATGTATGTATGTATGCATAGATCATTTGCCGTGGGGTGTCGAGTTTAGAATAACAGCTCTCTGTTTCTTCCGTGGATGTCATAGTAGGCGGCGTCAAAAGAAATATGTTACGGTATATTTAAGGCGATTGGCAACCTATGACCATTGTACTTCTCAACTTTGAATCTAAAAATATGCTAAAAGTGTCTACCAAATGGTTTTCTTTGTGTAGCATTTCGTGTGCTCTACCTACCTCAATCCAGAACACAGGCGTGATTTGTGTGTCTGTTAGTGTATTTGTTACAATATCATACCGCATATTGGATCCAGCCGTTTGTACGCGAAGCAATAACTTACCTACTCACAAACTCACACTTAAGTATATCTTACTGTGGTATAACATCAATATTTTCACATCATCTCCCTAACAGTTTTACTTCGGCGTTCAGTTAATTCTCATGCAAATCCTTGATCAGCATTTACACCAATTACCGTCAGCTTACTCGTCTCATTGTTGCTGTAACTGTTGCTGTAACACGTCCGTCACTCA
Organism: Adoxophyes honmai; assembly: GCA_005406045.1. Taxonomy (NCBI): domain Eukaryota; kingdom Metazoa; phylum Arthropoda; class Insecta; order Lepidoptera; family Tortricidae; genus Adoxophyes; species Adoxophyes honmai. The sequence goes on from BHDV01034709.1 coordinate 55,908, forward strand.
TCCCGCCTACGTGACCGGATCAAGGGAATATGCCTTTGTCTGTTTACCTAAGCTTTTCCTCCTTGATGTTTTCTGTCTGAGTATTGTCACGGCTTTCTTGAAGTGGGGAAATTTCGATTTAAACTTGAGAGGTTGTTGTGATTTCCGACGACGCTTGAAAGTAACTGCGGTTAAAAATTTTACTGTAGTGTAATGAAATAGATATACATACATACATACATGTCATACATAAATATTCTCACGCCTCTATTAAGTACCACGAGGGGTAGGCATAGAGCATTCAATATCGGACAGTTTTTCCAATACCGGTATTTTTTCGATATCTAAATTTCAAATATCGGTATTCCGATATTTCGATATTTTTTCGATATTCTTCATGTAAGTGAAATTAATGCTTTGAAAAGCAACGATAGCTACTTATATGCGACTTCAAGTTGTATGAAATGAAAATTCAAACTACTTAAAACTTTAGAGTGAGTTCGAGCTTGTCTTGTTAGAAAAACGACCGCAGAAATCAGATGGAGTCTTTGGTGTTGTCTTTAAGAGAAGATCTAATCTTATTGCATGTGTACGTTGAGGAAGAAATAGCTTTCTCCGATTCTACTCTGGTTGGAGAAATAGTCGATCGATAAATACACACAATCAGTAGTCCATATACACTTTTCAAATGAATCCCTCAATTCCCGCCATTTTCGAATAAGGCCGTCAAAATCTGAATATTTTTTTTTGTCTTCACGACTACTTTCAATATCTTCAACGGTATATTTCTTTCTTTAATTCGGTTGCAAAATCCGGATGTTCTGCATCATCACCGACATTAGTGCTAGTGCTATTCGTAGTATCATTATCAAAAAAATCACGTTGAAATCGTTGGATATTTAGTTTAATTTGGAACAATCTTGAGTGAAATACTTTTCTTGATGTAAGAGATACTGCACTATAATATTACCATGTGGTGAAAGACCCTAATAGAGAGATCTCTCTCCAGGAAGATGTTATATGCCTGGGGACCGAAGTCCAGAGAGAGGAAGTTGGAAGTTGTATTTATGCAACCGTTTGTCGAAACTTCGTTAGCGCGATTTAGGATCATTTAGTTCGACTATTCGACGAATGTGTCGCTGGGGCACTAAATCAGCCCCCCTTTTAGACCAGAGGTCGGTGAGGCATCGCAGTCCAGTGGGAGATAGCAACGGCTAGTTGTAAGCTCGAGCCGCGTTGGCGAGCGTTGATGATCCGCCGTGATTGTCGAAGAGCGAGTTGCTCGGATCTGATGTGATTGGCAGAGTGCGTACCGAGAACTACGTGAGAGGGCCGCATTCGATGCGTAGCTTGCAGTTTAGGTAGGTGCAATAGGTTGGAGACTGTAGACACCAGGCATGGAGATTAGCAACATGCTTGTGGTGCACAAGTGCCGTAGTCTGGCGTGCTGTTGAGACTGCGTAGTCTTTATAATGTCGTTCGAGGAATGTTGCGTTTAATTCTCCAATGTCGAAGGTCTCCCTTGTGGGGAAAGACTTCGAGAGAGAGATGTTATGCCTGGGGACCGAAGTCCAGAGAGAGGAAGTTGGAAGTTGTATTTATGCAACCGTTCGACAAAACTTCATTAGCGCAATGTAGGATCGTTTAGTTCGGCTATTTGACGAGTGTGGCGCAGGGGCACTACAACCAAATAAGGTTAGGGGATCTGGCAACCACTTTAAGTTTAATTTTGAATTTAAATATGAAATGTGAAATGTAACGATCAACTTCATTTCACTATTTTCACTTGATGATTCTCACATACAGCTAAGTCTATTTTCATTAAAACTCCTAGATCACTGCACAGCAGTCTTATAAATGGTTAATTTAAAGTACATTGAATAGTGTTTTTATGAGATATACCTATTTACGACTTTCGCTAGTGTTTCAAAGCGTTGAGAGTAGTATTGACTGTATAAAAAAGAAAACTAATACTATCTTATGGATAATATCGAAAATATCGAAATACCGGTATTACACGATATCAATATCGGTTTTTCCAATAACCGAAATTTCGTCCGATATTCCGGTTTTTCGATAATATCGAATACCGGTATTCATGCTCTAGGTAGGCAGAGCACATGAATTCAAAAATCCAGTGCCACGTTTAGCAATTTCAGGGTAACCAGATGGTTAAACGTGATATTGCAGTGACAGGTTGCTAGCCCATCGCCCACAATACACTAACCGTTTCCCTGAATCGACTCTTACGACACCCACGGGAAGAAAGGGGGAGGTGCTATTCTAACCCGGCACCACACGGCACCACATGGATATACTTGCGACTTTATATCGGAATTAGCTCATCATGTTTGGGGACAATTCTTGACTCATTGTCAGCAAATGGCCCGAGATTATGCTGAGCTAGTGTGGGTGTATAGACGTAAGTGTATCCATAGTTTTACTATGAGTGAGTCTCACGATATTTTTATGATTAAAACATGAAACTACGGATAACTCACGTCGTAAACCAAGTTTAGCTACCTGTACAGTGTGATGTTGCAATTTTTAGCAAGGCGTGACGTCACAAGGCCCCACTCAGAAAGTCCAATGCTATCTATCGATACCTTTGTCGATTTCAATTATTTGACAAACCAAAAACCAGGTGTCTTAAATTTTCCATAATCTAACCAACGGACTAATTAGAATAATATTTTAAATTTTGTGGTGCCGGATTAGAATAGCACCTCCCCCTTTCTTCCCGTGGGTGTCGTAAGAGTCGACTCTGGGAAAAGGTTAGTGTATTGTGGGCGATGGGCAACCTGTCACTGCAATATCACGTTTAACCATCTGGTTACCCTGCAAAAATTGCTAAACGTGGCACTGGATTTTTGAATTCATGTGCTCTGCCTACCCCTCTTGGGAATACAGGCGTGAGAATATGTATGTATGTATATTTTAAACCCATTTGACATCCCTATTATCGCTATTATCATAACCTATCACCATTTTGTCAACGCGCTCAGGTGTTCTAACTTTTCGAATAACCGCCAAATTATTTTCCTCATTGAAACAGTTCCCTAAATTCCGGGCAACCTATTGTATTTTTCTGTTTTGTATCAAAACTTTTGTCTCCACTTGGCGACCCGGCAGCAGCTGTTCGGAACTTGGCGAAGTCGGGATATTGTAGTGAAAGTGTTAGTCAAGGGGAAAATTGCTCTGCGCAGAAAAAAATGAAATTTTCGGCTCCAGTTCACTCGTTTTTGATAGATTGGTATAGTGCGGTAGTATTTACTTTTACATTACTTTTAAGGCTAGAAGCAAAGTAATCATATCTTTATGACGAGAATATATTTTAGTTTTTTAGGGTTCCGTACCCAAAGGGTAAAAACGGGACCCTATTACTGAGACTTCGCTGTCTGTCTGTCCGTCTGTCCGTCTGTCACCAGGCTGTATCTCACGAACCGTGAGAGCTAGAGAGTTGAAATTTTCACAGATGATGTATTTCTGTTGCCGCTATAACAACAAATACTAAAATCAAATATAATAATAATAATTAAGGGGGGCTCCCATAGAAAAAACATGGTTTTTTTTGCAGTTTTGGGTCTATTTAAATAATTGTAACAGCTAAATACTTGAAATCTTCACAGAATATTTAATTAAATATTTACTTTAAAAATAAATAATAAAATTAAAATAAAATCAATATTTAAGGGGGGCTCCCATACAAAAAAAATCAGATTTTTTTGCAGTTTTTGGTACGGAACCCTTCGTGCGCGAGTCCGGCTCGCACTTGGCCGGTTTATTTTTCTTTGTTTACAACACTTTGTCTCAGAATAGATAACTCTTTACTCGCAAATAAATAAATTCTTCATTCAAAAAAGTGGATGGGTAGCCAGGTTTCCGGTCCAAAATAACATCACTCCATTTTCTTTCGTGGCTGTCGTAAGAGGCGACTTATTTAATAAGTTTGTAAGCTAAAAGTGATCTTTCGTCGGTTTTTTCAAACCTGAAATTATGCTAAAAGTTTATCTGTGGTAGCTTAGGGATTCAAGCATGATGGTTTGTTTTACTAAAATAGAATGAAAGTGGTCTCTATTGTCAATGACCAGTTATGCATGATTTCCACCAAACGGCTGGAATCGGAAAGAATTTTATGGTCTTTAAACGATACTGAACCTTACGGTCACTGTTTT
>BHDV01034709.1:62144-126566 GCA_005406045.1 Adoxophyes honmai
AAGCCCTCCGCCTGCGGCGTCGGGCTTCTAACAGCCTCTCGTTAATAATGTTCCATTTCCTCCCCTAGTTACTCAATGTACTATACACCAATCACCTAATACTATTTAATGGAATGTCTTGAAATCTCACAAGTACAACAGACTGCAAAAGCAAATCTTCAACTTAGAGCCGAAATTAATAAAGTCCGCCATAACGTCCAACAGTTGGCAACAACGAGGGCCCAAAACAATTACAATAACAAGACGTGGGAACTCATAACAAACTCGACATATACAGTATAACCAAAGATACACCCAAACTACAGTATTGTATTTCTCCATTTGGGAATACACTGTCTTTAGATGTTTTCTTTTATGGGAGTTGAGGTAAACAAGCTAGGATGTAGTTCCGAACACGAAATATCGTGAAAGGGTATTTTGCACTATTGGTGTAAGTTTAGTGAACGGTGGAAACTGCGCTTACATTTTATTTTTCAAGGAACTTGGCTGTTCGATCCTCTAACCCTTACAGTTGCAAAATGAGTGTCATTATTACGTTACTTTAGAATCAAAATGTTACATTGTGCCAAGTTTTCTTTGTTTTCGAGTATTTCAAACCGAATTCAACTTTCGAACGATTCGCATTTCGAATTCCCCGTCCCACGACAATTTGCAAATTAAAAATATTCTGCATTTTCGATTGGCGTACAAAGACGCTTATTCTCAATTGCCTTCCTGTCTTAACCGTTCAACTTTTATAACCTTCATTATTTTAACAGAACATAGATTAAATTTTATGGCTTTATGGCATTTCCGTCGTCCTGGGAAGTCCCGTCGCTTCTATACTAATTAAGACACCTTCCGAAACGAGTTTGATATTTATATCAGTCTGATTTCACATCATAAGAATAACAAACCTGTTTGAGACATCAATGCAAAGGCGAGCTTAAGGTGAGGCTTCACTTAGCCGAATCATATCAACGTTCACTTTTTCACATCACTTGTCTTTTGCTATCTCTTCCTTCAAAAGCATTCCTTTAATTATGTGCCTCTTAATTTGGTCAGTGGTGGCTTACGAGGTAGTTTAAACTGCCCTGAGTCCCCATGTCATCTAGATTTGCTCTCCGTCCGCGTTACCGGAATATGCTATCTATGCTTGAGGGGTGTATAGTTTTGACGAGCTCTGCCCTGCCTTATTGCATTTCACGTACCTGCATCTGATTGGGATGTTTGCAGGCAGTTGGGTGATCATGTCACGATAATATTATACCCACCTCTTACATACGTTTCAACACAAAAATTGTCCTAAAAGTGGTTATAAAGCGTAAAATAGTCATGGTTTTGACCATTCGCACGCACTGCCTATCCTATTTGGGAAAATATTGGTTTTTGAAATTGAAAGTGAATCCTTTTCTTTACAACAACGAATGAAATCATTCAAATTTAATTCCATAAACAATGCTACTCTTTGTTTTCTTGGATTATATTATGGGTAAAACTAAAGAAAATAAGTCAGGGCATGTTTTAGGCAGCTTTATTTTATCTACCTTTAAGACTCATACATATTATGTAACGCCTGAAATTATAAATGGGTTAGACAGAGAAATAAAACAAACAATTTTAGCCGCGGTGAAGAATCCGCTTAACAAAACCCCGCACAGGTACTATTAACCCAATGGCATTTGACACTTACGTTTTTAGCTTTTGAATATAAAGTTATGAATTAAACAAATAAAACTCATAGGGAGTAGGATCTCAAAGAAATATTTACGTTTATAAGTTTGTTCAACAAGGCAAATAAACTATTACATTTACTGTGATAATTACTTTTTGACGGCCGGATAGCCCAGCGGTTAGAGAACCTGACTGTGAAGCTTAAGGTCCCGGGTTCGATCCCCGGTCGGGGCAGATGTTTGTATGATGAATACGAATGTTTGCTTTCGAGTCTTGGATGTTTATCTATATATAAGTATGTTTATCCGTTGTCTAGTACCCATAACACAGGCATTAAAAATTGCCTACTTTGGGACTAGATGATTGGTGTAAAAATTGTCCAGTGATATTTATTTATTTATTTTATTTATTTATTTATTTAATTACCCTTTTTGATGAACATACCTATGCTTACTCGGAGCACTGATTCAAAAGTGATGTGAATAATAATTCGTCAACAAAAATATATCGATGCTTGTGCTTGGTTTTAAATATTTTGTCTTTTTTTTCTCTTAATTTTTAAGAGATACATTAAAGCAACAAAACTTGAAACTAAAAAAATATATAGATGTTGACAAAAACATCGATATGATAATAAAAGTTGTCGATAAAATAATATTCTACACAACCTTTAAAATCAGCACCTCGAGTTAGCAAGCCTAGGAGTCAGGAATTATGTGTATTAAGTTAGTATACGCTCTGAACTTAAAGTTTTAATACTATCCCTTTGAATAATATTCTTGTCTAGTCCGAAGCTAAACAAAAGATATCAAGAATAGTCTAACACAGACTTTCATCAACAGACGCACGAGTTGTTTTAGCGTGAAATTGCTTCCACACAATATCCGGCATCCAGTCTTCTTAAAAGAAGAATACGTATAAAGTGTTTATGTGGTTTATTGAGTTGGTATTTACTTCATATCTACTTGTAAGTAGGTATCACATACGAGTATTATGTTCCTTCGCATCTTCACTAACGGTTACAGGTCGTAGATAAATACCCCACTTTACTTAAGATGATTTTATACATAAATGCATTCAATTATGCCTATGTTCCCAAATGGGTAGGCAGAGCACACGAAACGTGATATAGACGAAACCATGACCATTTCATGTTTTGCAGCCACATCTAGCATACTTTTAGGTTTAAACACATAATGGAACAGGAATAATAGTGACAGGTTGCTAGCCTGTTGCCTCAAGCACACCTAAACCTAATTCATTAGAATTTTACGAAATCCGCAGAAGAACCTAGTCTAACCTGCCATCAAAAGGAACAAATTTTATGGTGGAAACTAAATATTCCGGATAGAAAACCATCCGATCCATGTAAAAACATGCGCAATACCTAAATCATATATTTTTAAGATGTCGGTGAACAAATTTAAAAGCAACGAACTATACTAGAGACCGATAGGTACTTAAAAGATGGTAAACAATCTTGACATGTCTTTTTATTTAAACATACACTTTATAAATCAAAATCTTTACATTTTACAATTTAGGTATGAAAAAATCATTTACTTTCATAATTGAATTGTATATTGTAACGATTTTCATTTTTAGACTGTGTATTTCAATAAAAAGACATGTCAAGATTGTTTACCATCTTTTAAGTACCTATCGGTCTTTAGTATAAATCCAGTTGTAATTATTTTTATTTCATTCACGACTAATCTTAAAATAGAACCTACTTCATAACGTGGCTTGTAAATTCTTATAATTATCATCTAGGATTAAATTTATGAAATATATTCAAATAACCGTCATAATCTGTTAAAACGATTTTAATATGCATATTTTATTGATTTATGCGAGTACAGAAGAGATTAGTTAACACGTATTCATACAAAATCGATATTCAGATTGCCTCATCAAATATTATGAGCTTACCAGCACCAACTAGCCATGGTCAATATAAAATTGCTTCGATTTGGTAAAATTAAGTCTTCAAATAGAAGTTATAAAAATAACACAATTGCAATTTGTTATTTTTATTTATGTACGTGTCTGGCCACTGTATTTCTTGTTGATTACTACAAAACTTATCCCTTTAAATTACTTAATACTGAACTTTAAATTAATATTAAATAACGAACGTAGTATATGCCAAAAAAACTATTTATGACTTTAGGATGAAAGTTATTTAGAGATAGTGCATCACTTTTCCTTTTCAAAACTGCGTTTTTATTAGTGTCTAAAAAACTGTAGACAAATAAAAAATCTATTGTCATTAGGACCCCAATATTTATGAAATGTACCATATCAAGTGCGTAATTTTTATCCTTACGCCAGAATACATTGTCAGTCAAGAAAGTTCCATTTTTACTCAAGCAATTCCATTTTCCAGGCAGGTTAAGTGCCACGTAGTAAGCAATTCACGTTTCCGCCATTAATTTGGCCGGAATATGCGTGAGTATTAGGAAGTCTGTGCATCTACCGCTCGTTTCTTCTTCATAAGCCCCATAGCTATGTATACCCCATAAACACAAGACTGGGTGGAATTTGAATATGCACCACCCCGGGTAGCGCCGCAAAGTGCGAAGTGGTTAAGACTCCCTAAACTCTCTTCCTAGACACAGTAACATCGTATATTACGTCATTCCTAATGAAAAAGATTGTAATAAAACCTTCAAATTAATTGAAACTAAAAAAAATACTTATCGATATCGGCATCTGAAATGTTAACCCATTTCTAAGACTGTCAAGTGTCTCCGTTGTTGGGGTCAATTTTTAAACGAATGATATTCGACAAAATCGGTCGGACTGACGATAAATGTATAATAACATTATCATACAATCATGCTTCTGTTTCGAAATGGGATAGGCAGAACACACGAAACGTGGCATAGACAAAACCATGCCTACTTCACTCTACGCAGCCACTCCAATCAAATCTATTTCCTCAATCTCCTCATACAACATCCACAGAAGATATGAAGATAATGTTATGCTTTATGCTATCCCGACATCACAGAGAAAATAATGTATAGCTGATTGTTAACCAACAAAGCTTTTACAACTTTCGACGTCACAGTACTTTTACTCGGTTGCCAAAGTTTATAAAATGTAAACGACAAAATAACTCGACAGCAGAATTTATTATCAAGTTCTAGTTAAGCTTATTAGCGTCGTGTCGACTCGCTAGAAATTGGTTAGAAAGCCAATGTTATTAAATAATTTTAAACTTTAAAGCGGATGCTCTTAAAATTTCCACGAAATAAAACAAGCTTGCGGTCAAAATTTTCAATTTAAACATACATTTTGGTTGGTATTTAAATCTTTATTAAATAAAACATTTTCAAACGTCAAAAGTGGCATACGCCCATTGTAATAGAATCAAAATGTTGCAAAATTTGGTTTCACACAGACATCGGATAGGTGACAATAAATTTCCATAGAATACATCCTGATTTCAGATTGTATAATATTGGGGCTCAGAATAAAGAGATATGTAAATATACATCACGTAAGCATTTCCAAATGGGGTAGACAGAGTACACGAAACGTCATATTACATGACTATTTCACGTTTCATAGTTATTTCCAGCATAATTTTTGTGTTTTAAGTTAAAGGTATGATAGTCACAAGTTGCTAGCCTGCCGGCAAAAATATACCTTAACCTATTTCCTTAGTCGCCTCTTTCGACATCCATGAGCGAAATGGAGAGGATTTGTTATACTAAACCTAACACCACACGGGTGTAAGGAGATACTTAAAGATGTCGTCTTGAAACCCACTTTGTTTCTAATAATGAACCTTCGAGTTCAAAGGATTCAGCCATAGAAAAGTAGGTTAATCTTTTAAAGTAGGTATGTCAAAAACTCCGTAAACAAACTTGTTTTTTATATACAAATATTGCAAAAAGTTATTAAGCGTGTTTCCATATCCAAGTTATTTTTTTTATCCAATTACATACAACATGAGAGTCCCACTACTCAATTCAATACCCATTACCAAAACTCTAATCAAAACTTGAGACAATTTAATGCCCCCAAAGAATGCGATTATATAAATTATTCATGCGTAAGACGAGAACGTGTTTTAAAAATATCCGAGGTTTAAAGGCAGGCTATTTTTAGATGCGCAGGAGTCACGATCACCTGACTCATTTGGCGTACGTGGATGATACGACAAAAAGTAATCTTTTTGTTAGTCCTTAAAAAGTTTGGCTGTTGAAAGAGAATCCAATTTTTGAGGGCATGTAAATTAACCAGGTAAGCACATGAAGAGATCCACATCAATGTGGAAAAATGTAACACGGTTATTACCAAAGTGGTCCAGCCGCCTTAGTACGACAGGGCGCGAGTAGAGATACGCACGACATAGACTATACCTGTCACTGTCTAACAAAAGATGTCAGAAAGTGACAAGTCGACTATCCCGCGCGCGACGCGACTAGAGCGTGTTGCTGTGCCTTCAGGGGTCCACGGGACACTTAACGGGGTTCTGCGCTGGTGTACCATCGAACCAACTGATTCCTGACCCACCATAGAACCTATTCACAGTGAACGTCATAGTAACATTGCGTTGCTTGACAAAGGAAGTATTTATGACGTTTATTGTGACAACGTTCTGCGGTCGGTCAGGAATCAGTTGGTTCGATAGTACTTAAGAATTTGGTCCAAATTAATATAGCAGGAGGGGTCCACCAAACCCAATAAAACTTTGTATGGTCTGTGAGTAAAAAAGTTCGAGAATCTCTAACTTGAAACACCTCATACATTCTCTTCATACTTTGCTTCTGAATTAGACCACGTTCACATAAACGTGCTGTGTTGTTATTCTGTATCGTACCTCACTGTACTCGATATTTCACAATCATAGAATGGAAAATACGATTAATCGACGCAGTTTCGAAGAGTCGAAATTAGCTGTCAAATAATATGACAAATTTGACAGCCTGAGGCCTCTTTTCCACGGGCAAATCGCCGATCTCTTAATGAGTCTGGTGCTAGTTGATTTTTTAATCATTTTATGGTGAACACTACATGTGACATGGCACAATTCTGTTTGTAACTCGCCCAAGTTCTCGTATCGCTTTTTGTATAGCATATTTTTTACGTATCCCCAAAAGAAGAAATCTAATGGTGTAAGGTCCGAGGATCAACAGGCAGCATACCTATTTAGAGATTGGCGATTTGTATAAGACAAGAGGGATCACATTTGGAGCATTTAATTAATTAATTTACACAAAAACACACACTTAATTGACTACGAGAGTGTCATGTATGTTTTTAATTTGATTAAACTGATTAATTTCACGTTGTTCCTTTCTTTTAAAATACTATGTTACTTAAGCAAAGTTATTATTTTTTAGCTATTCTTTCGATTGGCATCATAAAAACAGGATGATTATTTTTTTGATATTTTAGTCGGTTCGATTCCCAGACGAAGTAAGTAATTTTTAGAAAATCTATGAATACAGAATTACTAACTTTTAAAAATAAGATAAAGTCTTCTTTGAGCAAAATACACTATCTACGTTATTTAAGGTACTTCCCCTTCATGTCCCATAACTTTGGGACAACCTGTATTTTAAGCGGCAGATCTTTCTCTATTAAACCTGTTAACATAAATTCTAAAAAAATATATGCTAGACGTTGCAACAAAACGCAGTCATCATTTTGTCTATGTTTCTGCCTACCCCATTTGGGAATACAGGCGTGTCATTTATGTTATTTATGTATGTATGCAAAGAATCACTATCAAGTGCACTAGCACCAGATAGACGTACTCACGTACTAGCATCTGCCGAAAATCATTCCGAATCATTTTAGCGTTTACCTCGCGCCAACCTCAAATCCGAAGCGTAACGACATACAGCGATCCGTGGTCGAAATTATGTGCATATTTGTGACAAAAATAGATTTCTCACCGCCAACAGTCGATTTTGTTACACAATGCCGTCATACATACAAGCGCGTCATGTGTCGCTTTAGACGAAATGACCGAGTAAGAAGTTACTTGAAGTCATCAATTAAAATCATCAAAATACTACGTGATTTTTTAACCTTTTAAGTTTACTTAGTCTTGTAAGGCCTCGCGTGCTTTATAATTTACAAATTGTTAAGTGTGTCCTTTTAGATGAGACTTTAGAATAAAGCCTCTTCATTTTTTTCGTGGATTTCGTAAGGGGCAAGTAATGCAAATTTTAGGCGATACAGCCGCAACCCGTCACTGTTATACCTACCTGCCAACTTAAAACTTTAAACAAAATGGTAGAAGTGGCCAAGTAACGTAAGTCACGGTTTTCTCTAGTACTTCGTGTGCTCAGCTTACCCCTTTCGGGAAAACAAGCGTGATGTATGTAGCTGTAAATCTCTTCTAACTTTTGTTGGCTTAGGGAAGACAGAGTAAGCTCATGTTTTTTTTAAAGAAGCTGGTCCATATGTTGTATCAACTTAAAAGGTTATTTTTATTGTACCTCTTAAATTGAAACTTAAAAAAAAAATATGCTAGAAGAAGCTACCACACGTGGAATTTACGACAAATATGATACTTAATACGTTTTCAAAATTAAATAAAGAAATGAAGTCAATAATTTCGTTAGTGGACAAAGGTGTGGTCATGTTTACTAGGAACAAATCGTCTATCAACTTAACAACTAACTTTTATATCCCATAGCCTAAAAAAAGAACCAAATAATAAAATAAAGTAATATAAAACTATTTCAGCGGAAGGGCCGCGAAGAAAACGAAAATGGCAGAACAATGGATCATAAAAACTGAGTCGACACGTAACTGAATTACTAGAGAACGAACTGCCCTAGACGGAATCGGGGTTCCGTACGGACTACAAAGGATTTTTAATTAACTTCGACGTAGGTGAAGTTGGAAATAAAAATAATTGCTAGGTTTTGTATTAATTTGAGGAATTTTTAACGTTGAAATTGATTTGCTAAGGAAATTGGTATAAAGCCACCAGCCAGAGGCACAAAAGTAATTGCTAACGTAAATTAAAGAATTATTTAATACACCTAACTATGGGCTTGAACTATCTATTCTAAAACATAATTAGAGTAAAAATGCTTGCTTTTCGAGATATTTATTCCATGTTCTTAAAAAAATCAATTGTCAAAGGTGACATGACATAGCCACTTTAAACGCAGAAGCAAAATTAAAAAAATAGTTGTCTAGGCTTTTTTAGATGTTTACAGTGAATATTTATTTTAAACCAGAAATTAATGAAGTTAAAATGGAAAAACCATACGTAGACGTTAATTGAAAAATTTGCAATTTAAAAATTATACGTTTAAAAAAACAACTCTACAATCTAGCAACCTGACACTTACTAGCAGTAGGTTATACTGAATAGGTAGTTTTACCTATTATGTTCCATAGTGTCGGTTCTATTTCTGTACAGAACCCCAAAAGATAATAAAACATGACAAAACAGGATCATAATGGTGTATAAAATGATAGTTAAAATGTGATTACGTTATGATTGACCGCGCACGGTTTCGGCATCAATTATTTGGCACACAGGACATTCAAGCGATGAGCGTTGAATAATAATGGGATTTGAAACCCACAGTTGATGTTACAACCGCGGCACGTTTCAAGTTAAACATTGTCAAGTTTATTTGCAACACTTTATAGAATCCTATAAATTTTATGACTAGAACATCATCATCATCATCATCAGGCTATATACGTCCCACTGCAGGGCACAGGCCTCCTCTCAGTATGAGAGGGCTTGGGCTATAGTTTCCACGGGGGCCCAGCGCAGATTGGGAACTTCACACACAACGTTGAATTACTTCGTCGCTGTGTGTAGGTTTCCTCACGATGTTTTCCTTCACCGAATACCTCTTGATAAATATCAAATTCGATGTCGCACATAAATTCCGAAAAATCTGTCGCCTAAAACATACCTAAACATACACATACATACATATCGTCACGCCTGTATTCCCAAGAGGGGTAGGCAGAGCACATGAATTCAAAATCCAGTGCCACGTTTAGCGATTTCAGGGTAACCAGATGGTTAAACGTGATATTGCAGTGACGGTTGCTAGCCCATCGCCCACAATACACTAACCCTTTCCCAGAGTCGACTCTTACTACACCCACGGGAAGAAAGGGGGAGGTGCTATTCTAACCCGGCACCACACGGGTACCTAAACATATTTGTTATAAATACATCTAGGTTTGTTGTATGATGTCGTTATCCACGAAAGAAATGGAGAGTTGTTATTTTAAACCCGATATCACACGGGATACGGATAGTAACTAGATTGAGTTCCTCTAAAATTAAAATAACTTAAACCATTAACATCACTGTTTTTAGAATAAAATTATCTATTCTATTAATTTGGCGTTTTGTATTAATATTTATTTACGAAGCAGTTGCTTCCACAGTAATGTTTATTAACTCGTTTAGTAACCAACTTACGTTTCTATTTAACGACACTTTCAAACTTAGTATGAAAATCAATTTTGATTATTCATTTATTTTTACTGGAACACTATCTTTTACTCAGATATTTCTTTGTGTTAAAACTAATATTCCGTTCTCGAGCAATCTCTATTACTTTTGTTAGTTTTGCTTTTAATTAAAAAGCGCAGCGTTTGACGTTCAAATAATCAAACGTCAATACCAATTTTAACGTTCTGCTATTCTTTCCATTCAATAAAAATGCAAAAAACAATAGGTCTCTCTTTACCTAACATTGGTTGAAAAATTTACGTTATTTTTGCAAGATACAAACATACTGACGTTTAACCATCTGGATACCCTGAAATTGCTAGACGTGGCACTGAATTTTTGAATTCATGTGCTCTGCCTACCCCTCTTGGGAATACAGGCGTGATGTATGTATGTATGTACATACTGACATCATGCCTGTATTTCCTAACGGAGTAGCAGAGAGCACAAAACGTTGCATAGATAAAACAGTGAATATTTCACGCTATGGCTCTCATAATCCTTACTAAGTAATATAATAAATCGGAAAGTGAGTTTGTTTGATTGTTTGTTTGTTCCTCTTTCACGACGTAACTACTGAACTGATTGCTTTGAAATTTTGCAGACGTATAGATAGAAGTCCGGATTAAATAATAGGGTACTTTTTATCCAGGAAAAAAATTAAGTTCCCGAGGGAATGTTCGCTTTATACCGCAATAACCGAATTCCACGCGGATGAAGCCGCGGGCGGAAAGCTAGTATCGCATAAGTTTGGATTTAAAGTTGCGAACACACCAATGCTTAAAAAACGGTGCTGGAACGGAATCGCCACGCATCGTATGCATACCGTTTTTGGCGAAAACGCTCCACACCGCTGTTTAGAAAACTGTCATTGGTTTGGGAGGTTCACGTCAAAAATCTTTCGTATGGGGAACGTCACGATGCGGCTGCGTATTTTGAGCAGCAGTGTGTGGAGCTTGTGTCAAAAATCAAGTCACCGTTGTGGCCAACTTTATGCGGGACGCCTCCGCACGCGATTCTCGATGCCACGCTTCACCTTAAAAGAGGCCTTACATCTCAGGATGTCGCGAAAGTCTTTCAGGTGGTGGTGTAGCATCGCGTTATTCATTTGTTCGCTTCACTTTAAAGTACTAAAAATAAATGCACTTTTATGCGGGTGCAATATCGATTCTGAAATTGCCGGTATTCGTTTTTATCATATCGGGTCGGGCTGGCACAAATAACTTTGGTAATTCATGTCCTTTAGTGTAGCTTGAGTGTTCTGACATCAAAATTCTAAAGGCAAGTCTTGACCTACCGCTTCCCCGCTTACCGTAGACCTTTTACGAGATCTTATTAGTGGATCATATCTAAACTGCGGAGTGGACCCGTGACTAAACGGTTCGAAAGCCATCTCTATTGTACTATTATCTATTCTGTGCCTCTAGCATAATTTTATAGTGGCAGGTAGCTAGCCTATCGCCTGGAGCATACCTAAACTTTTCCTTTGTCACTTCTTACAATATCCACGGAGTAACACGTGTTATTCTAATACATACATCACGCCTGTATTCCCAAACGGGGTAGGCAGAGCACACGAAACGCTACACAGAAAAAAACACGACTATTTTACGTTTTGAGGCCACTTCTAGCGTATTTTTTTTGGTTTTTAGTTGGCAGGTTTATACCTGACTAGTGACAGGTTGGTAGCTTGTCGTCTAAAATATACCTTAACCTATTTCCTTAGTCGCCTCTAACGACATCCACAGTAAAGATGAAGAGGTGTTATTCAATCCGATAGCCCACAGAAAATCCTCTGTGAATCCTTTTGTGGGAAGTATATTTTTATTAACATCATATTTATAGCAATCTAATTAATTCCATCCACTTCCTTGTTATTAGCATTAATCAATCGATGCAAAATCAATTTTATTCGCAACGTGCCCGCGCTACCGATCGCGAAGTAAAAGCTTTTTAATAGCACTTATTTAATTATCTTACCTTTACGAAATAGCAATAAAATTATTGATGCCAGTCTATTAATTGGGATTCTAAATATATTCAGGAGCAAATCAAAGTGTGCCAGTCGATCGTTTTGCGTTTGTTAGAAGTGACGTGTTGATAAAAGAAAATTGTTTATTATTTTGTTTTAAAATATACTTGTCTTGTCGTTAAAATAATACGTACACACTCATTTGCCCTTAAATTAAGAAATATTGACGAAAGTTAAGTGATTTTTCAGTATGTTTTAGTTTTTTTGTTTGTTTAATCACATAAAATAAAGATCACTTTAGCATGTGTGCTACAACTGTACTGTTGTGCTGTAAGCTGGCACGTCTTTTGTGATAGGTCGGCATGCAAATAGCATAAAATATGCTATTGTTACAATTTTGTAAAATTAAATTTTACGGTAAATTTATTTCGTATTTCTAAAATGCGTAATTTTATCAATTGCGAAACCGCCATACAAAATTTATTTGTTCTCGATAATTCTTACACAAACTTAATTTTAATTACAAATGCAGGAATTTATACAACATCCCACTATTTATACTATATTCATTCTATTCATAGATCAATTTTCAGAGTACATTCTACCCATTAGACATTGAACATTTAGAATACGGATAACTAACGTTTTAAAACGAATTTAGCTCGTCGTGTTTTAGAGTAGCCCGTAGCTTTTCATTCTTGGAGCCTCGGCAAAATGAATTAACGCAGATCAAAAGCTAGATTAGCTCATAATATGTCGAGCTAAACTCGATTTAAGAAGTGAGTTACCAGTATATTTTAATATGAGTAACTCAAAAATACTCTATAATAATGTTTTAGATATGTAAGTTCTAAAATTATAATTAAAACAAAATATCAAATGAAGACCTCACTTGTGGGCCCCTCTAATACGAAATTTGAGGTTTTTCGGCAGCATTTCAAATTCGTCGTACTTACCAATTAACATATCGATCCAAGTGGCTTTCCAGCCTTATATCACATGGTGTAAGGTGGAATTTCATTCACCATCTTGATTTTAATATTGTCTATGCAGGATGCGTGAAGTAATTTGGCTCTCTATATTAAAAGAAGACTGCGTTGTGACTTGAATTCTTGATGATTGGTACCGTATTTGCTGGGATAATATTAAATTTGTTTATTGAAATTTGCGAAATTCGTTGAGGTATTCTTATTTTTTATTACTTTCGACATCATTTGTAATGGGACGCTCCGTTAGGCACCATTGTGGCGTTACTGTAATAAACCTATTCAATGTCATTTTATTTCTGTCTTTGGAGAATATGAGAACATAAAATATCCAAGAGCTAATATTGTTAATTAAAGCCTACAAATCAAATCTGTAACCTATTGGAACAATTTATAAATGTTGTGGATTGCGGACGTACTAAGGCACAACACAATACAATGCTATAGATTAGGCGCGCCATTCGTATATGTATACAAAAATAAATTGAATACGGGCTTCAGTCTCGTATCTACAAGCATCAGCTGTTGACACAGCCTGCGTGTGTTGGTACAGCTTTGCAGAACTCAGACATAGCAGATTATAATAATTAGCGATTTCAGTGGGTGCGTACACATTTACGGAGACGTGCTAAACGGAATTAAATTTTAAGAGCTTATTTGCAAAAAAAAAAAAAAAACGCGTGTTATTTTGTAAGTTGTATATCATTGGCAATCATAATTAAACATGTCGGTCTTGAGTGATAAATACTGTGAATTTGTTATTTAATCACCAGTAATTACAATTAACAACATGTTTTATGCAACAACCGCATCTATCGCATTTGTGCCACATAACTCACATAATCAATTCACATTAAATACAGGTAGTGTTGGTGAAGTGTGATAAAAAAATGAGATAAGTATAAAATAAAATGTTAGAGGAGATCGTTCATGCGATACTCCCACCAAATTATACAAAGACATTGAAGCGAAAGACTATACCTCATGCTAATCGAGCGGACTCTAAAAGGCGACGACCATGTGAGAGCAACGGTACAAAAGATGGCATTCATCAACCCGACAAATTTATGGACGATGCTGAAACACACGAGATTAAAACAAAAACGAGAAGCAAGGCTTTTAGAATAGAACCGATGTTATTCCTCGTTTTAATTTTTATTTCTAATATTGTGATAATTAAGTGTGATGATAGCGTTAATGATAAGACAGTGAAACATAAAAATTATATTCATGGTCTGCATGTGCACAACAAAGACTCCACGAAATACTGGCATTCCCATAGGCCTGAAGACAAACATTATAAAAGTCATCGCAAGGGCCGAGCGTCGATAACAGAAGGGGATGATAAAGATACGTACTCCGGACCAGATGTTCCTGAAGGGGACAAGCGGTACGATTACAACCAGAAGCACGAGGTTCCTAACATCACAGAGTATCCACATTACATGAAACAGTTCCGGTATGTCCAAGACGACGCTAACGCAATAGGATACCCCCATGATCTGATATCAAATCCATACTACGTCAAGAAAATAAATTTTAATCTAAGACCGGAGACTCATCAGTTCAATGAGAAGATATTGAAATTGGGCGTTCTCTTACCAGCTAACCCGAAACTGGTGTTTTCGCTAGCCAAAGTGCTACCGATTTTGGAGATCGCTATACCAGCTGTAACAAAACCTGATGGCCCTTTGCCAGGATGGAAGATCTTGGTAGATTACCGAGATACAAGTTGTTCTTCTGTAGAAGGACCGCTTGCTGCTTTCGAATTCTACGTCAACGGTTCTGCTGGTAAGTTTACCTTCTTCATTTTTTTCACATTTCTATCAACATCAAAGTAAAACATCTTGAGATTTTAAAGTTGCGTAAACCACAATAAGTTTTGCAGTCTGTTGTTCTTGTCAACTTGATTTTGGACTTTAGGTCTGAGATATGAACAGTAGAATCAACATTGCAGATGCATTCATCGGACCGGGGTGTGAGTACGTAATAGCCCCCGTGTCGAGATACGCGGGGCCGTGGGGCATCCCCGTGCTAACTGCGGGCGCGCAGGCCGAGGCCTTCACCCACAAACACCCTAGCTACACTACCCTCACCAGAATGATGGGGAGCTATACACAAGCCGGTATCGCCATCAGAAAAGTATTCGAGGTAACTACCTTTACAGACTCCACGTGCTATGTACTGTTAGTTTTTCTTTGCTTTAAAACAATTTTCTCCAATTTATGATCTGTTTTATTTGTCTCATTATTTGTTGCTTTGCTTGTGTGAGTGTTGTGTTTCGGAGTTGGTTGGGAGACTGTCCCCGTTTCCAATCTAAACAGTGGAATTGAATTCGAAAATAATTCAAAGACGATAATAGCTCTACGTGACTCGGATTTGAAGCGGAGGAATGTTACATTAAAAGAATTTTCCTGAGCAATCACGGTCTAAGGAAAGATTATTTGCGAATCTACGGTCCAGTTGTAATTGCTGGATTCCTTCTTTACTTTGTTAAGACTTTTGATTTTAATCGTTTGAGACAATTTATTTTGCTAGCATTTCAGAACTAACGTGGAATATATTGCGTTGAAATAAGTTGTTGAAGAAATATGGCCGTCTGAATTGCGCGTCTAGATAAAGGCCCTAAGGTTTTAGAGGATATAAACTAACGGGTGTCTCGGTCTGTTACAAATCACTTGTCACGTTCAACTGAAGTTTGATTGGATGTGGTAGTTTTAGGTGGCTAAATTGATGAAAATATTCGAAACTTAGCTTACCAACATACATCATTACTCATTTCTTTACCTATTATACGTTCTGACGCAATATAAACTACTGTCGTACATTAAAGAACCTGTATCTGTGGCAGCATTATAATATTAGCATCATAGAATCGATACGAAGAAAACACAGTATTATAAATTTGTAACATGCCGTCAGTGAGCGAGGCTGTGACGCCGAAGCGCAATTGTTTGTTGCATCCTAATCGGCTCATTTTATGAACCACACTTCTGTAATAATACATTTCATAATGCAGCAGTCTAATAAATATCTATTGTTTTACTAGAACTTAAAGTAAGAATCGCATCAGACACAGAGTTCGTGAACAATTGGTACACCCAAAAATAATTACTCAAATTCTAAATGCAAAGCTTGCAAAACATATTATTAGAGACCAGCAATAATAAATACTAACAATGTCTAACTATACAGGCGTTCTTCCAGAAAATGAGCGCTGTATAAGAGGGGTCTTACTCTCATAAATTTACTATGAAACTTAGAAACTTTAGCACCATCTATTGATGCTCACATTTCGTAGGGACGCTCGTCAGTATGAAGATTGTCAGTCTGTTTACTAGTCTCTAATGTTTATTTTAAAACACCGTATCCAAAAGTATATTTCAACATACTGCGTTCCTGGGATAGAGGGCAAAGACGTCGCGGCCTGTAATAATACGTGATCCGACTCGGTGTTTCACGATATCAACCCATTTTAGGCTGAAAACATGTGATTTCAGGCACAGCGATATAAACAGAACAACGTGCGTGATACAAATATTGACTGTAGCCGCCCTATCGAGCGTTAAGTACTTTATGACACAGATTTATAACTGAATTTTAGAAAATGACGAATAGAGATCAATAATAATGACAACAATTTAATTATACTAAGAATGAGAAAAATACACCACGACTAAATAAGTCCTTTTAGACCGTAGTACCCAAGTGGGATCGTTTCGTTACCATTCTGAATTAGAAAGTTTTTTTCTATCGTACTGCAGTTGCAAGTAATATAGCAGTATTATTATTTGTGAAACCCGCTACCTGAAATGATATCGAGCCTTCCCCTGATCAATTCTCATAAACATTCCCTTTAACGGTAAGGAGATCTTTCTTTTCAATTTAAGGGATGCCAGTTAAAGACTGTTACTTGATACCATGAAATAACTTGGGCGTTTTCCGATCACGAGGCATTTAGCTAAATATAAATTTCAATAAAAGTTTTATAAAGTATGTACAGGTGTGTATATATTCACGACACGTGATCGTTTTTTTGTCTGGAAATTCAATGTTTTGCTATTTTATTAGGGTAAGTGAATATTGCAATTTGTTGTGTAATACTAAATAGTTTCGAACTAAAATTAAATTAAATTCTGTTATGGAAGGAAAAAAAAGAACAGCATAAATGCATGTTGAAGAAAAAGCGTACCTAAATGTAACATCATAGACATTAAAATCAAACATTACTTTTGTAATTTGGCGATCATCCCTGTATTACAACATCAGTTAATTTTCTAATAAGATTTCATTGTTACATGGTTCTAAACACAAAATGAGATTATATTTCTCTTCTCGACGCATAAGGAAAACCTCTATTTCCAAAAGAATACGTCTCGCAACCCAAGTTTTTACTAAAACTGGCTTAACACTGACCTATGTATCACCAGAACGAATTAGAAATAAATACGAAGACGATCCAAGGACGTGTGATATTATAATGATGTCGAGTTCGCATTGAAAATGACGAATACATGAGTAGTTGAGTCGTGAACGATTTTGGCTAAAAACACCAAGGTTGCTGGTACAATTCGCATTGTAGCAACTGTCGTAACAAATTAACTGCGTAGTACTGTGTAAGGAATAAATATTTAACAAACATGTATCGAAACGGAATATAAATTCGGTTCAAGGTTGATTCGAATTGTTGACCTGGGTAAACATCGAAGTGGACGGATGATTTTTGATGATAACACACTTTTAAAAGTTAAGAAAACTAGAACGAAAAGTAAAGAAAACTAAAGTGACATTACTAATGTATCTATTATCAAACGTTAAAGATTTAGCGATGTGAAAAACCAAATCTAGTTTTCTTTTTTGCGATACATGGCTTAATAAAGTTAATGAATTTTTATTTATTTAATAACAATGGGTGGGTCCTACATTTTTAAACAATTATTGTATTCAATAAATCGCACTTGGTTAGTCGATATGTTAATTTTTATAAACGAGGCTTTTTTGTGCACTTTATGAATTAGGTACTTATTTTATTTTTTGAATCTCGATGTACTTTTTTACCTATTATCAATGTGTGTTTGTCTAATTCTTTTGATTCTTATGTGGCTTTGTTTACTTGTGATTTCTAGAGGTTTCATTAAGACCGGTTTATTTAAGTATTTAATTCCTCTCCCACTTCTATTGTTGGAATTGTATTGTATGTTTTACAGTTCAAGCTTGCTTTAGGATACTTTTTGATCTCAGATACTAAAATGTCATTGCCGGTGTTCTTTGTTTTTTTGCGATTATAAAATATTTCTGTGCCTTCACTAACAAAACTTATCGATAAATTAAATTTATTATCAGTGTTCGTAGGTAAGTTATCCCACAAAATAATCTCAGAAATGTCACATTTGTTCTTATAATACAACACGGGCAAACTGTATCCAGGGCGGAAACATTGTCGATAGCTTGGACAGCTAAACAATAAAATGTAGTATCATTATTTTGTGAATTTTATATTTGCATTTTGCCAATTTAGTATATGAGATTTAAAAAAATAAACGTTGATATATTCTATTAATTATTAAGTCATCTAATGAAGTTAGCACTACGATAATTAACCCTAGACTACTCGTATAATTTATTTGAATAATGAACTATGTAGTGATAAATAACTATTATTTTGACGGGAACTGTATAATTATGCAAGGACTTGCTTCTTGATTTGTGGGCACTGAGTCACTTTTCAGTTTGATCCTATTATAAATCTAGTGGTTAATGATGGTATGCTTGCCAAGTCTTCTGCTGCAGTGGTGTTATTTTCCATACAATATGACAACTACTCTTGATACCTCAACGCCGAGCTCGACAACGAGTTCAGTTACTTACGTTAGGAGTAACACCACTTAAGCATATCAAACACAAATCAAAAATTCGTATAGAAATTTTAACAACTAAATCTACTCCATTTTCCACTTAACCTGATTATTTTGTTTTTAGTTAATGAAGTCCTTCAAATTTTACATTAAGTATAAGACTTTCAATTGTCTTTTACACCATGACAATTGTGGCGTAGCTCTTAAATTTTTTTATTTTTTTTTAGTCAATCAAATATCAGGGATATGGTTTTACAAGTATTGTTCCTTTGTTTCAGGAGTTCAACTGGCATAGACTGGGCATGTTGTACCACAACCACGACCCGGCGAGTGGTCACGGCAACAGTCCCTGTTTTCTGACCCTCAGTGCTGTCTTCTCGGTCCTCCAAAAGGACTCGGGGTCTAGCATACCGAACATACCGTTCGACGAAACGAACACGACGTCGACAAAAATAAAACAACTCCTGCAGAAGTTGTCTTTGAGCACGAGAAGTAAGTACAGATTTACTCCAGTCTCAGGAATGGAATGTTAATGTGACTGGTTACAGTGGAGAGTTTTTTTTAGACGGCACTTATTGAATGCAAATCCGTTTAAAAATAGTAATTTTACGTGACAGCGATTTTTTCACGTGTCGTATAATTAATTTACTTTGACATTTGGCTTGAATTTTCCTTAACTTTCTAGGTAGTCAGATAAATTGTATTTTTTTATTGAAAATCTGTATTTTCAATTGTTTTTAAATTATTATCTTTTTTTCCTTTACTTGACAGTTAAACATTCCATTCTCTTTTGAGCGGAGGTAGTATTTTAAACAGAGATGAAAAATAAACTGATTTTACGAATTGTTGCAAGTTTCACTTACGTGATGTTTCAGCCTCTTTTAATGTTCCGCGTTATTTTGGATTACTAGTTATTAAGAATTATTCTCTCCATGGAAACGTTATTTGTTTATTTCAGTTTATAATGACCTATATAGAGCGCTGATGAACATTTACCAATTCTAATAAAATAAAACGTATGCTCACGTCTTTAAATCGAGTTTACCTCGACATGTTTCCGGCCAATTTGTGTCCCATCACCGGGAGCAACGCGTCTCGGCCGTTGTGATTAAACGCACAATTCACGGTTCAGTCCGCGTATAAAGGTGTAAGTGTATCAGTTTCATTTCACTATAAATAAATGAGTATCACGGAAGTATGTACGGTCGACCAAGAAAGTGGTCTACCACTTTTGACAAAAGATTCTGTGAGATCAAAATTATCACAAGGTTGACATTGTCACTGTCATAATATTATGGCGAGGGGAAATCGACCTCGTTGTTTCGTGACGTTCAAATGAATATCGATCTTGAGGGGGTAGACCAATTTCTTGGCCGACTGTACCTACTAAGTTAAAAAAAATGCAGTCCTGTAAAAATACAGAGAATATACTAATAAGGTAACACAGCTGAGTGAAAATGGATAGCTAAAGCCGGCTCTGTGCAAAGGTTACCACGTAAAACTCGTAAAAGTTCTAAAAACACTGACTTTTCAGTGACTGAAATGCTGTTCCAGTACTCCACTTAGTGTTGCCCTTTGTGCTAAACCGCGCCACTGGCACTTGCAAAGTCAAAGAGACTTCAACACATCGTATGTGCTCTACAGAACTATAGCTACTCAACGTGTACAATTGTACATTATCATGTGATATAAAAGTAACTACAAATGTTGAGTTTGAGTATTTTTAGCGTAGTTTTCTAAAATGTTTACTAGCTAATTCAGGGTTGTTTAAATTAGATGAAAGCCAGGGCCAACAAAAATTACTAAATACCTTGCGTCTTCCTCTGACGCATTCCCGTGCAACCACAGCGCATACGCTGAAACTAGATCCGTCCTCAATGAAGACGCGCTGGCGGCATGCGCTGTGGTTGCTGGTTGCACGCCTTGCACGGGTATCCGTCAGAGGAAGACGCAAGGTGAACGCGAAAGCGTACTGGTGTGGACATAGCTATTAACTTCTGTGGCTACTCGTTTTGTGCCTTCATAGTAAACTGAAGTGAATGGAAATTCATAAACATGATTGATTGTTTTCGACTTGGGCCAGTACCTAATGCTTTTAATCATCGCCCGTGCCAACCCGTGGCATCCCAAATATTTCGTCACGTCCTATTCTAGGGACAATGGTTCCTGCGTTTAAATTTAGATCTGTCAAACAAAATTGTGTTTGCAAACAAGACTTTGGAGCTTTATTGATTGCTTCTGTACGTTGTTGTATTACTACAAGAACTGTCTAACTAAGTTATAACCGTTTGTGAAATAGGTACCAAAGGAATACGAAATAATTTTTAAAATTTTACCTATTTTTCTTAGTGCAATGGTTTTCTGCTTGTTAGGGTAACTCCTATGATAAAAAAAACTTCAAAATTTTATTTCGTAAACCATATCGACAAAATGTGATTTGTGTTATTATTTGTCATACATTTGGGCACGGGGGCGTCACAAAACTGACTCGAAGAAATCGCACGGAAAAAATTAAGTATTTTGATCAGAAAGCAAGCGGCTTTTTGAAAAGTCCTTAATTTTGAGAGACGTATAAGGAAGTGATCATTATTCTTAATTTAAGTTGTAAGGCATCTTATGCTTCTATTTTCCTTGGAAACCTCAAAACTACCTTCAAGGCCTTTCACGAAGCATGATAATCAGCTTAGTTCTTACAGTAAGGGTCTCGATTAACAAGAACCTTATTTAGAAAGGCCGCTTTGTTTAATTTGCCTAAGTGCTTTTAAACTGGGATTAAAATTTAATGGTAAAGTTGTCGCAATTATTAAAAGACGTCGAGGGGAATAAAGCTTGTTGCTTTCTTAACTCGTCTTTGAATGCCTTTTCCTAAGCAACTGAATATGCTTGTCTCTAATATTTCTCAATCATGGTGTACCAAAACCTAAGTTTTAACGCCTGTTTTCCCAAATGGAGTAGGCAGAGCAAACTCTAAACGTTATACAAAGTCTATAATAGACTGTTTAGGATTATTTATTCTAGTCTGGCAACAAACCGCTACCTGTATCATACAGTAATTCATTCATACATTCCCCAACCACGGTTGGGGAGTAGTCACGACTATTTCACACTACGAAGCCGGTTTTAGCACAATTTAGGTTAAAAAAAGATGAAAGATAGTGACAGGTTGCTAGCCGTTTCGTGTAAAATACCGTCATTAAAGTTTGAAAGTCAATTGATTTTAAACGCCATGATTGTAGCAACTCGATTGGAAAGGTTTACGCTTTTTTATTGTCTTTCTGTTCGCGATTCTGTACAATATTCGCTGAAAGCGGTGCAAAATATTGGGTTGAATTGCGAGTATAAAAAGAAACAATGATAATGATAAATGTACTTATCGAATATTATTTCTGCTGAGCCTATGAAGGAGGTAAGAAGTAACAGCCTGGTCACATGATCCGTCATCCGTTTAGAGCACAGTCATTATTCGTATTTAATTTTAAAATCTATGTGGTAAGATAAACACGTACATCTTGACGATCAAAAAGTCTAAACCGCAGCAACATTTTTATGGTTGCTATAACTAAAATAGTTTTTTGAAGCACGATATTTAAATTTAATTATTTAAACAAACTGGTTTTCTTCGATTCATAAAACGTGTGAGCTGTGTGTGAGCGTGGGGAAATTATCAAACAAATCGCTCTTTTTACTTTAAAAAATCACATAACAAGCCAAATTGAATCAAATTTGATGAATTTCATAGAATGTCGCCTCGCATCGTTAATAATAAAACGTTGGGAGCTCCGCATAAACAGAACGCATGGCCACAAACATGTCATATCTACTTAATATGCGATCTATGCTTTTACGACCATTTGGCGACCTTAAAATCGAGTTAAGTATATCGCTTTTGACATCATTAGCACCTCATTTCTTGACGTATATCGAAACCGGTTCAACTTTTGAGGTACGTAAAAGATAACGGAATGGGTATTTTTTTCGGAATGCACTGGAAATATAAAGATGAGTCATGAACCGATTAGTCTCAGCACTTTTTTAAACCAGATTGATAAAAAAAAACAAACGTACAATCAGGCCTCTTTCCTACCGGGGTAGGCAGAACTTCGTTCGACTTGCTACAATTTTGAAATGTCTTTTTGCTTCATCCACATTCATTAACCTCTTCATATGGGCTTTTTGATGTCTTCGATATGGATAGGTACTCGTCCCATGACTTGTTTAAAAATTTTCCCAGTTTGGTCACGAAACATCCGTCTGGGCCTTCCCCTCCCAACACACCCATCCATATTCCCCGTATAAATCTGTTCAGGAAATCTTATTTTATCCATTCTTTCTAAATGACCTAAATATTTTTCCTATCTTAGAAATTTATATGATTAAGTGTGGCATATAGTGCGTGTGTATAAAAAAATATGACATTGTATACGCACACATTTAACGACGTAGTTAATGATAAATCAATTTGTCATGAAAATTGATAAAAATAATGACGGCTGTTTAAACGCCATATTATTCCCTCCGCTTACCATACTAAAATCAAAAACAAAAATGGTGGCCCTCGACGCAAAATATACACATTTTTACAGATACGATATTGCCACACGTCAGAAATAAGCGTTTATTCGTATGTAAATGGCGGACGTATGGAACTAACTACTAACGACAAAATTTTCTCTCTCGAGACAAGGGTCATAATATCGCGCTGCCGCGTCGATATTGTGGCGATTAAGTCGATTACCTACCATTTGGACCTCTATTATCCTTAACATGGCAATGGCGACCGAGCTGTGGCGGGATAACCACATACCTGTCGGGCAACCGGACAGAAGAGGCTACAGCGGCCTTGAGTTCAAAATAAACTCTAAAATGTCTGGTGCAGAAGGCAAGGGGAAACCACTGCAGCTACACACCCAAGAAAGTCACATGAGAGCACAACTGACGCCTCTACGTGACCACGACCACTCTGCCAAGAGTGAAACGACAGAGAAGAAGAAGAAGTATCCTTAACATATATACGTTATAGGGTTCTAACTGGAGGAATGTCTGGAGATCCAATAAGGATTACATCAAGTCCAAATAAACTATAGTGATAACAACGCAGAAAAAAGTAAGTAAATAAAAGAATGAAAAGTTAAGTTGCAATATAGACTCGTCACAGACTAGGCATATGCGATAATATTTTATGTGCGTATAAATGCCATATTTCCATGATGTCGATGCCAACCGATACTTGACGGTAAATCTGCGCTGTGTGAGTTAGCTCATTGAATTGTATTGGGAGCGATATTGACAGATATCTGTTCAGTAACAGATATCCTACAGTATCTGCTAAGTTTGAGACACGCTTTAGAGTCTAATGTAAGAGCCGCCAAGTGTAAAGATGTTCTTGTTTCTATATTTAACTATAGCTATTTATGTAAGTTTTTTGTACGAACTTCGTCCGTAAATGGTCAATAAATACATTCTTATTCCTATTAAAACGGAAATGCTAATGGATACTTAAGCAATCTACATAATATACTTAACAACTACTAGCTCTTGATGATTGTATGAGATGCATTATGTTAATTTTGGAAAGAAAATTGCTGTCAGTCTCAAAGTGCGTTCTATCCACCCAGAAAGTTTAAAACTTAGCCTTTATGTGAGTCACTCTTTACCCGCAATCGAATCAAAATTTCATATGAAAAAATGAGTAATGTTTGCAGGTAGCGTTTGGCAAAATCGACCTTCAAACCTTTTTATGTTTGTCGTCTAATTTAAATGTCAGTCACTAAGTTATCACAACACATTGCACAGCGCCATCTGTTGAGCTAAATCAGTACTGACGTGTTTCTAAACAACTTCCTCATTTCATACGGTACAGTTAAAAGATTATGCAAATCCAAAATAGCTGGATCTGTAACTGATTCCATCTCCAAGTATGCTGGCCGCATATCGATGCCTCGCATATTTCTAGAGGCATGCGTTTTATATGCGCGGCGCGCAAGTGATGTGGTATTCTTGTATAAACCCGTGCTCATATTTGTATCAGATTCCGCATATTAATGACGCGTATAAAATTGATTTATTAACTACGCAATTATGTATGTATGTATTATGACTCCTCCACGTGGGGTGTCAGGTTTGGAGCACCTCACCATTTCTTCTATGGATGTCAGAGTTGATTAACAAATAGTTTTAGGTAATATTTACTTAAAGTGATGGGCTAGCAATTTGTCACTGGTATTGCGCTAAAAGTGGCTAAGAAGTGGTAAGAAGTAGGCTTGGTCTAGTCTATTGTAATGTTCCGTGTGTTTTATTTATCCCATTAAATTTAGAAATACTTATCAGGAATTTAACACCGATTCCCTTGTCGCTACTTAGCTGACACATTCTTGTTTCAGTAATTATATCTTACTAATATTATAAACGTGAAAGTTTGTGAGTATGGATGGATGGATGTATGGATGGATGTATGGATGGATGTATGGATGGATGGATGTTTGTTACTCCTTCACGCAAAAACTACTGAATGGATTTTAATGACACTTTACAATAATGTAGCTTATACATCAGAATAACACATAGGCTACAAATTGTAATGATATTCTGTGAATTATCCAATATACGACGATAATTCTCAAGTAAGTCGGGTAAAATATACCATTTGCGAGTTTTGGCGTCCGCTGTCAAAACCGTTGAAGTGACGCGCATGCGCGGGGTAAACGTCACGCGTCGCTGAGTGCGCGACCCGAACGCGGGCAGACGCGTGAGGGCAGACGTCGTTGACAGTTGTGGTTGTTTTGCGAATTTTCAAGGTGCTAGCGATTTGTTAAAAAAGCTGTTATATTTGTCAAATGCGATTCAAAAATTATTTGTGTGATAATTTTAATGCCATATATTCTACGCCACGCAATCCGAAATACTTATTCTGCGCAGACGAAGTTGCGGGTAACAGCTCGTTTATTATATGTTCATACATCACGCCTGTATTCCTGAAGTCATGAACTATTTCACGCTTGTAGCCACTTTTAGAAAAACTTTAGGTACCAAGTTAGATAAAGAGGTAAAATAGCGACAGGATGATAGCCTATTGTCTAAAATATACCTCAACTTATTTTTCTTAGTCGCTTCTTACCA
The DNA here is from genome assembly GCA_005406045.1 of Adoxophyes honmai. NCBI lineage: Eukaryota > Metazoa > Arthropoda > Insecta > Lepidoptera > Tortricidae > Adoxophyes > Adoxophyes honmai. The sequence goes on from BHDV01034709.1 coordinate 88,197, forward strand.
CATCTTTGGAAGAAATGATAAAATGAAGAGGTGTTATTCCGACACCACACAGAAAATTCTATTTACTCTTTCTTTAATTGATGGACTCTTAGTCAATAGCTAAAAAAATTGTAAACATGGATGTTTTCATTAAAAATACACCCAGTAATCGGAATTAGCCGCCACGCCTGCCAACCCTCCAAATCGGATTCCCTGACACCCTTTTAAATCAAAACTGACTCATTTTCCATTTAAAAAGTATTTAAAAAATTACCACCTCTTTAGGGTTCCGTACTTCCGTAGCCTAATGACAAAAACGGAACCCTTGTACATTCGTCATATGTGTCTGTCCGTATGTTACAGCTACTTTTTTCCGACACTATAAGAGTTATGCTCTTGAAATTTGGTAATTTTTTACACGAAAATAGAATAAAACAATATTTTTTGGGTTACCGAAACACCCATTTTTAGAACCAAAACTCAAAAATAATTTTCTCATCAAACTCATACACCCAGATTTCTAATATGTATTTTTTTCTCCATATTTATCTATCTATATTCTGGGGTAGGTCAGGGATCAATTGGGTCGACTATACAAAGTCACAACAATTTCGCTTTTACCCTGCACGAGACGAAAATGTGGACGACACAGAGAACAGCGAATGTAAATGAGATAGGAAGTGAACATTTTGGGATAACTATGTAGACAGAATCCGAAACATCAAGCTCAAAAACACATCGCCTTCGATGAAAATAAGAATACAAAGTTAAATGAGATTGCTGGATACGTGTATAGAGGATTTAAAAATTTGAAGTACCTACTTTTAGTAATGAACTGTCTACCATTGTCCTACCTTATGCTACAGATGAACAACCAAACTGAAAATGATGTAAAAAGACGTGTTTTGTAAGCATTGCCAGTGTATTTCGGGGAATTACACTTAATTTAACTTTCACAGAGAAGCAATTAATAGGCATGAAAGTGTAACCGTTTAAATTGAATCTGCTTGGAATTAAATTTTAAACGAGTTGAGCCGAAGTAGGAGCTTGATTTATTAATCACACCTTTTCCCACCTTGCTAATTTCCCGCGAGGAATGTTAAGTGAATTTCCTTGGATTAATTGTCCATTTTTTTATCGCATTAGCTTGTACTTACTTTTATTGTACTCGGTGTTTTATAAAATTGACCCAGTGCTGGCGGCCTTTTCTCAACCTAAGCCCCTTTGGGGACTTAACGTTTAAGGTACTTTTCGTTTTCTGAATTGTGCTCTTATTTTGTAACAATTTCCATCATTTTGACACTTCCGGCTAATTTCGCAGAACCAATCAATGTTGAAAAAATTATGTAATTAAATCAAAGAGAAAGTATTATAGACCGCGTAACTTAACTATCTGTGTACACTACTCTCCATTCAACATCCGTACTAATATATAAATGTGAAAGTGTGTTTGTTTGTTTATTTGTTTGTTTGTTTGTTTGTTTGTCCGTCTTTCACGGCTAAACGGAGCGATGGATTGACGTGATTTTTTAAGTAAAGATAGTTTAGGGCACGGAGAGTGACATAGGCTACTTTTTATCCCGGAAAAAATTGATGTTCCCGAGGGAAAACAAAAATATAGTTTGCTTCATAGATCGATATCGATCGATGATAGATCGATATCAATCGATAACCGATCGATAGATGATAGATCGATGGCGCCGTGTGTCGTTTGAAACGAGAAGTTTTCTTATAGTTGTGCTTTATACCGCAATATAACCTTCTGCCACTGAGGTGGTAGTCTGTCAGACACCGCCAAACGTAAAAACGTTACCAGATCGCAATGTGACGTGATGTAGTCCTGTCTCGCTCAGTACCTTCCGCTATTGGTTCGCGCCACCCGAGAGTGCAGCACAAGCGGCAGTGCGCTGCAGACGAGTGGAGTTATGAGCTTTTGGTGTCCCACAGACGTAAGTTCAGCAATAAAGGCTGGAGTCTATTAGACGTCACCTCACTAATGACTTATTAAATCCATAGTGTCTGCCATACGTTACGTCAGTAAAATAATTTTTTGCCATAGTATTTTAGACGTTACCTAATGATATTTTTTTTAGATGACGACATAAAGCAAAGACGGTAAATTTGGCTACCCAGGGAGCTTCGCTTTACTATTAGGCGAGTTTTACGAAGGATTTGTCTCCCTCCCTCGTACTCGGAACTCGGGCCGAAAGGCCTGCTGGGATAAATTTGTGCAGTATATGTCTTAGCAAGTTATAAAGGCAGACTAGATACCGCTGCTGGGCATGTAAAAAACACATTTGTCAGCTATTTTCTCCTCAGTTTTGCCAAAACTGACAAGTACATTATTAAAATAAGGGTCACCTTTGAGACTGATTTGTGCCTAATTACACCGTGGAATCTCGTTAAGTTTAATGTCACTGAATTATTATAGTGTTCTTAAAAAAATATTATTTTTTGTTTTCTACGAAATACGTTAATTTTGACTTTTCTCAGTATTTTTCTAATCTTCGGTGAAAAATTCATAAAAATGTTGATCTCCATAAATAATTACCAAAAACCACAATATATTCTTTTGAGAACCCTTATTTCTTTGTTTTCTATTCAATTATGAGTCATTTGATTATTATGTAAAACAAAAACATAGTATACTCCTTAAAATTTATACAGATTTTGACAAATGAAAATGACGTCTGACAGACTACACCTCAGTAGAATGTTTATCGCAAAGTCACCTCAGTTGCAGAAGGATAACCGAGTTCCACGCGGGCGGAGCCGCGGGCGGAAAGCTAGTTTGTTATAAAAAAAGCATATTTAATAATTTATTCCTTTAACGTAGTCAAGAATATTATCATATTTAACTAAAATTGAGTAGTCCACGATTTAAAAAGAGTCTACAGTTTCTAATCTGCTTAAACCATTAAACGAAGAAAAAGTTTCATACCTCGAAAAAACTTACAAATTGACAATAAACTTTTCAAATGAAATTCAAGATCCAATCAATGTATTGCCAACGCTCACAAACAGCGTACATACAAAAATGCATTGTAACGAAAAGGATTTACTCTGAATTCCAATCATTTTCTTGAGTCAGAATGAAATTGATTAATCCTGGAAGCTTTAGGATTTACCTTGAGGCACGTTTCGACTTATAATACCTATAGTCTCATAAGAATAGAATAAGCAGTCTTTATCATTTACCACATTTCTTTATATTTATATCCTTTTCAAATCCGTCAGTTATTAGAGTGGTGTCCTAGACTTAATTTTGTTAACACTCAGTAAAACCAAGATGTTCCCATTTTTTTTTTATGTGTGATGCGTATTTTTAAACAAATTTGTGATAATTATTACGTATTTCATTCTATGTGGATCAAAGGTTATCCGTTTTATTGATTTTGTCTATTCAATAGCCCAAAATTAACCGATTTCATTGCGATTGACGTGTCGATGCTGACGTGTTTGATCAAAGGTAGTTATTAATATTGCAGAGTTAATTAGTTGAACGACAGTAATTAATAATTAACTAACCTGACGTCACCATCTATCTCCACTTTAGGTACTTCCATAACTTTGCATAGTTACCAAATTGTAGTTAAAAAAATGGTGCAGTTTTTTTTGCTGAAAGAGTTTGCGTATACAACCAAGCTCAAGCAAAATTTAGTGTTGGGATTAAGTCATTCTTTAGTCACAGGTAAGTACATTTTTTATCTGAAAAATCGGATAAGAGCAATTTATTCCAAGGCGCAATTATATTCTTATTGTAAATCAAATCTTAAATCAAATCTTAGTCTCAGTTACGAAAAAAAACTGATCAGTGTTTTGCAAAATGTTGAACGTTGAAACGAAATATCCAAGGGGTTTAATTATTGTTAGCTAGTTAGATTGTTCAAACTTAATTCCATCATTTTCTCATCTTTACATTTTGTTGAACAACTTGAAGAAGCCATCGCCGATCGTTAATACAGATCCGTGAGTTTACTAATGGGTTGGTTCAGATCATGCATTATCATTTCAATTATCCGCTCCACCAGCATGTGTATTCATGTTACACGGCTTCAATTCAAGCCACTAGCCAAACTATTAGGCTTTCACGATGGTGCGGCTCTCTTCTGATATATATATATATATATCTTTTGTGTGTTTTGTCTGTATAAATTTAACAGTCTTAATAAGATCTGTGGTTTTTTCTCTACTGTTCTAGTTAACATTTGCACGAGTTTATATAAAGCTAAACTTCTCTGCGTCACTTAAACAAGTTCTTGGCTCTTTAACTGGGTCAATATCTTCTTCGATGACTGTACGTCTGTAAAATTGCGCATAGACAGCGTATTCGTAAGCCGAAGCTATCTGGATTAGCAATCTATTCAATCAATCGCTTGCAACGTTTCCCGTCTCCCTCATGCAATCGAATTAACGCATTCCTCAGCCCTTGGTAAGTATTAATTCCGGATTATCATGTCATGTAACGTGTAGATACCTACTCTAACATCAATGCCATTTAAATTCACAGTGACAGTTCTGGGGTACATCTCATTAGTTCTGTAGATCTGACTCTAGAGACGATTTCCAAGTCTTTCAGCTCATAGTTTGTCACTTTTACAGAATAAATCGGAACTACATTAGTTTCGCTGGAAAATCATTCAATAACTGGTATGAACTTACCTCGTTTATCCTATTGTCTTGTTATTTATAACTCATCTATAAGAACGAATAAAAGTATGACCATACCACCCATTACTTACCCTCATCAATCCATTAGTCCACTGTCTGGTCATAGCCCTATCCCAAGGCGTCATTCAATATAGTCTGTTCTTTTCATCCCTGGACTTCCCGTCTGGTACAGTCACGAAACGAGATTGTTGAGCCACTTGCCACTGTTCGCAATTTAGACGTGTAATCAATGACCGATGTGACCAACTAGACGTCGGCTATTGGATTAGTATTACACGACCAAGTTACAAACAAAGGTAAGTGGCTCAACAATCCCTGTTCGCGATGCTATAAGTCGTCGCTCCATCTAGTGGTAAGACTCTGCCCTCTTTCTTTTTACAAATGGCCTCCACTCTATTATTTGCCGGTTTCAATTATTAACAATTTTTCTACAAAATAAGTCTCACGTTCTTATTGCAACCTAATATGCCTAAATCAATAGGAATTTAAACTTGTGAGTAAATTATAAGTTAGTAAAAATACGTACCTACTTATTTATTCATTCTAAGAAGGCGAAATTGCAGAACATTTTAAAAACGAGGAATGCTGTGAGGCTCTTAGTAGGTAAACGTTTACCTGATACCTAATTCCAAGAAACATAATTATGATGCGAGTTAAATTGTTTTGAAATCTGTTAGTGAAATTAAATAATTAGATACAGAGATAATAAAATGAATACAGCAATAATAATTCATAATTGTTTTTGTAGTAACAGTTAAACGATTTTGAAAATACTTTATATTTTATGCTTAAAACTTTTGATGTTTTTGGTTAAAATGTAATCGAAACAGTTCATAACTAAGGTTACAAAAGTATAAAATATTTTTTATGCTCTAAACCTAACGTTAAGCTCAAGTCTTAAACAGGCCTAGATTTTATTTAATGTTATCTCAAAACACAGTTGACAGCGGTTCCTTTGTGAGTCCGCAGTGCGACCGTAATGCCTTCAGTGTAAGCTACTCACCGCAACATAATACTGTTGAGTGTTGCGGTACTCTCATAGTCCCTATGTTGATATACTAAGGAGCTAAAAGCTTGTGGATCGGCATTTTGGTGATAAAATTTTGTTAATTAATTAGGATTTATGCTTGTCACGGTACGTTACGAAAAAAAAACATTTTATAATTTTACTAACATTTCAATATTGATCTATTTTTTGTATCTGATACTCGGTCCCCTCGATTTGCAGTCTTGAAATTATATTTATAGTTAAAGAGGACACTCAAATAGTGAACTTAAAACCTAACTAAACCTGACTAAATCTATTTTTCATATGACTTATTGCAGTGACTTATTTATTTATTTATGACTTACTGCAACCACATCATTAATAAAATATTTGTAATTGTTATAAGTCATTTATATCTCTAGCACGACTTGACGTGACTAAATAGTATCGCTTGTGAGATAGATTACATCTGTCACTTTTTAACTATAGAGTCATACAATTTTTGCATCTCGCGTGACCTGATTCGAACTTATTTCCGACGTTGATCACAAATAAGTTCGAACTAAGTTCAAATCAGAATAATGATTGAAATTTCAACTTTGTCCGGCTTAGTTCGCCGCTGTAGCCCCAATTCCCTCCAGTGGTGAACTTTCAGACAGAAATGTAAATTTGGTGCAACAGCGCCAAACGCAAGCATCTCATGTCTAATGCATGTGCAGTGATAAACTTCTGCATATAGATCTATCTGGAACATTAATGCCGGCCGAGAAAAAACTTTGCTGGGCGCTTTGATCAAAAATTCACATCGAGATGTCAAAGTAAGATGGTTTTGCAATCTAAAAGGAATGAGTGTTTCCCAATTCTACTTTACGGTTTACGATTTGGCATCTTTTTCCTGTTTTGAAAAAGTACCTAACCAATTCCAGTTTGATATAAGCATTCGATTAGGATTTTTTTATCATTGTTATTGCTGTTAATTTCAAATCCTTTACAAGAAAGATGTTAGTTGTTATGCTCCTACTTTTATTAGACTTAGTAGTAATAATTATACTATCTAATCTTGAGTGATATTAGAGTTGGACTGATAGTAAGAACGGAACATCTGAGACTATTGTGCTTCTAATTTCATCGAAACCTGTGCTAACTGATACTCTTGCGTTTCAGCCATCGCTTTTTCTCACTCTTTCATTTTACTATTTCTATCTTCCAACCGTCTTCTTTCTATGTTTTAGATGCGATGTCCATTTTGACTTTACTTTTTTGTTACTGTGACATGGATTTCACACAAGGACAAAGGTTTGACAACCTAGTGTAACTTAATATACTATTATATCAAACGTACGAGTATGATGTCACAGTATGACAAGTCAAACCGCACGCAGCTTTTTTCTCAATCGTCTTCAAATTAACTCTTCGCTACACTGTCACAGGGATAGTTGATTGGTTAGTCAACACGGTTGATGAATGAGTTGCCAACGTGTTATGGAAGCGAGATGAGCTGCGAGCAAAAACATCGTCCTTTGACGAGTGTTCCTATGTAGTCTGTGTATTGTGTTAGTGCTCTAGGCTTCACAGGGTAATACAAAAGCTTTGTAATGTTAAACTATGTATGTTCAGTCGTTGTAATTATGGCATTGTTTGTTTGGAGATCATAAGTTGTACGAAGGGTATTTAGGTAAATTCGTTTGAAATGTCACAATTTTGGTCACGGAGTTTACATGCACCTTTTTTCACAGGTTTTTTTTGTCGATTGATCAATAAATTGTGCAGCAAAATGCGTTTGAATTATAACTAGTTATGCCCAACGTGAATGTTTTGTATTTAATAAACGTCAAAATCTGGAATTGTTTTAAGGTTATTTATTTAGATGCATTTGAAAAGAACTTTTACCTCTGTACAAATAATTGTGCATCATTAAATAACACTTGTCTTGTCAATTAAATCCTTTAAAATACAAAAAATATAAACAGCCTATTTTGCGTACCCTTCACATTCATCATTCTATAAGTAATCACTTCACATCATTTTATAAGTAAGTAGTAATTTTAAAGGTTGTACATATAATTGCCCAGCAGTGGGATATACTACATACATACAATCACGCCTTTATTCCCAAACGGGGTAGGCAGAGCACACAAAACGCTACATAGACACAGAAATGACTATTTCACGTTTAGTGGCCACTTCTAGCATAATATTCTTTAGGTTTTGAGGTGGCAGGTACAATAATGACAGGTTGCTAGCCTGTCGCCTAAAGTATACCTTAACCTATGTCCTTAGTCGCCTCTTACGACATCCATGGAAGAAATGGAGAGGTGTTATTCTAAACCCGACACCACACGGCCAATATACTAGGCTAGGAAAAAAAAAATATTTTGTTCTTATGCTTACAGTGTTTTATTTTCTCTTGTTACAGTCGTGGTCGTGTGCGCCAATCCGGACACGGTGCGAGAGATCATGCTGGCAGCTGACGAACTAAACATGGTGTCCTCGGGGGAGTACGTGTTCTTCAACATCGAATTGTTCTCAAAGTAAGTCACTCGGCGACAAAAATCAAACGACTGGCTGTAATTTTCATTTTTAGCTTTGGAATTTAGAGATAGATTGAAATTTTATCCGTTAAATTTCTAATCTTAAGATAAACAGAGTATAGTCAGATTTGGCTCAAATCTCGGCAAGAAGAAAAAAAGCGAAACACACCGACTTTTTTTATTTGGGGTAAGTAGGTACAGTTATGTACTTGACGGCTTATATTTGAATTAGGACATTATTTATCCATTGAATCATTGAGTGTTTGTTTGTACGTATTTATTTATAGATAAAAAAATACTTATTTCAAAATAAAAAAAACTTTATTGAAAATGATTATAAAATAGAAATGTTACATTACTAATTAAAACGACCGATTGTAGCCTTACTGCAACTGGCGACAGCTATTATTTCCATGAAGCAAATATTTGCAAAATGCTACAGCCACTAACAAATTCTGTATTGAATTATTTTCCGCAAGCCCGTTGATACGTTAATTGATTTCCTGGGGGAACGCATGAGTTTCATAATTAAGGTCACCCCGACCTGAAAAAGGAAAAGTCTTTTTTAAAAGTCGCCATTTCTTTCGAAAATAAAACTGTGTACGACATGTCTAGTTTCTGATTTTACGGATCAGGAAGGTTTCGGGTATAGAATTACACTTCTGCATTTCTTCCGTGTCGTAAGAGGCGACTAAGGACGGTTGAGGTTATTTTAAGCGACAGGCTAGCAACCTGTCACTATTTTACCTCTACATACATATTCTCACGCCTATTCCTATGAGGGGTAGCACATGAATTCAAAAATCCAGTGCCACGTTTAGCAAATTCAGGGTAACCAGATGGTTAAACGTGATATTGCGGTGACAGGTTGCTAGCCCATCGCCCACAATATTATACACTAACCCTTTCCCAGAGTCGACTCTTACGACACCCACGGGAAGAAAGGGGGAGGTGCTATTCTAACCCGGCACCACACGGGAACCTCTACAAACCTACAAAATATGCTAGCAGTAGCTACGTGACGGGAACTAGTCATGGTTTTTTGTAGTTTTGCGTGCTCTGCTTACCGCTTTAGGGACTACCTATATCTATGAAGATTATAGTACGGACTGGTATCCACAACTCTACGACTTAGATGCACCTATTTTGCCTATGTGTATGTATGTAAAATTAATATTTACAACCGTCAACAATGTAAGCCTACGAGTAGATGGCAATACATTTATTCTTGGGTCCATGATTCATAATGAATGTGCATGATAATGCATTTTCGCTGCATGCTGTCCAGTTACTTAATATCATTATTTAGAAAGAATATGAATCACCTTGACAATTGTCTGAACCAAATTATGGAGCTTAGTCCTTCAGATGAAATCCATCATTGGGCTCTCTGGGGCCTTTTTTATTATTTCGTTTCTAATTTAATTATTTTGTGCCACAAGATTTTTTAAGGTGTAACAAGAATATAAATAAACGGAAAACATCCTAAAAAACGTTATAATAGGTACATGAAATGACTTAAACTAAATAATGAAAGGTGTACAGTATTACCGAACTAAGAATTCCTCTGGACATACCTGCGCAGTTGACGAGTTTTGTGACGCGGGAAACTTCGATCTACCAATGATAAAAAAGATTTTTAACACTCGAGTTTTGATTGGTTATTGATGATGTCACAGACAGATGACTCATGACATATGTCCAGGCTGGCGTAACTAGTAACAAAAAACCTGTTCTATGGACTTTGCGTGGCAGATCATTACCATCATACTAAAACAAAACGTCAGTACAGTTTATTACATATTAAACGGTTTTACTTAGCTTACAGTATTACCAAAATAATAATAATGATAAAAGAGACTTTCGCGCGCTAAACTCTTGCGTTGTTTTTGGTCATTAATTGATAGATGTCACGTCAACATGACAGCCGCCCGTTTGGTTCGTCATGTTGGTAATGATCAGCCACGCAAACTGATTCCATTAGCTAGGATGGGAGTCCTGACTCTTAAAACGTTCAGCTACTCTCGGATATCGTTCTGTCCCTCTCGGCGCAGACGGTAACAGCCGATCGGAGTTATTTTCTTGGGAAAACTGTACGAAAGTCTCTAAATCACCCACCTACAATCCAGACCGCTAATCTACTAGCTTTAGATATTTTGTTTATGGTTATTTATTGGTTACGGGTACTTTAAAATATTTTTGACTTAATTTGGATTTTTTTAACTTGCTAAAATGATATGGGTACAGCACTATATTGCACTGATTAATAATTCAAATGTTCATAGAGAAGACAGCGAAACCCCCATACAAAATATTCATTAACTCTCAGTTGTTCATATGCCATAGCATAACTGTCGTCAGCCAAACAAGAAACTTGCTAAGTAGATACTAATTTTTAAAATGTTTCTTAAACATTGCCCCTACTTTCAAAGTTTAGGCAAATTCATGAATAAAGATTCTGTCTTATCTCACCGTCTTAGTTACGAACATGTTACATTTATGAGCCAACTGGTTGCAATTTCATAAGAACAAGTTTGAAATGCAACTTGTTGAAAACTGCTAAAGTAGTTTTGAAAATTTCAGCTTCGCAGAGTTGAAGGTCAAGATGAAATTTATATTCTGCGTCGGTCTTAAACTCTGCTGGAAATAAATCTTAAAATGTTATGTAAGTCGAGATGAACCAATTTTAGTTTCACAGAGTTTCGTAACCTTCAAGGGGAAATTACACTGAGCCGTTCGCTTACAGTGGTCGTCAAACATTTTCCAAGACTGTTCGGTCAACCAACGTCTTTACAGGTCCACTCGAGACCCCTAACATCGTTTATCCTAAATTCATTTGGCCCAACTATTTTGTTTTATTGGGCATTAGCCCTAATGATCAATTGCAAAAACAACTATTTTCCATATTAAAATAAAAATAGAAATCAAATAATTTGTGTTAGGTTAGGTTTATCTTATGGCAATTTATATTATGGAGGAGCGAGCGAAGCGAGCAGAGTGTTTAAACAATCGTTCCTGAAAGAAAATTAGTTGTTGAAATAATAAAGGAATAATAGGTTACACTATGTCAAAAAAGTACCTGAAAACATGGCAAAAACGTCAGTGTCAATGATTAAAAAAAACATATTATTGGTTCGTAGCACTGTTTTTAATTATAATACATAATTAAAGCGTGATATTGCCGTTATTTTTTATTGCAGTATGAAATTGGACCTCAAAATATGTTTCACAATTCTCACGAACAAAATAACTCATTACTCCGAGCGAGCTAAAGCTGGCCGGTTGAAATTAAAACAAAATAACCAAACTGTTCCTTAACGAAAGCAATTCTCTCTACAGTTTGGCGTCAGCATCATCAAAGGAGCCCTGGAAAGTGGAAGGCGACACCGACGAGCGAAATGAGCGAGCGAGACGAGCGTATAGCGCGGTCCTTACTGTTACCAGCCCAGCGCCGGAAAAGAAAGAGTACCTTGACTTTTCTGACCAGGTTCGTATTCATAATCATGAACAACCATACTCCATAGTTCTCGAAGCATAAACTAAAATAAAAAAAACAAATAGCCATCACTAATATTTTCAAGAAATGAAAGTATCCAACAAATAACCGACGACATCGCACAGTCATCCAGAGTATTGACTTGGATCTATGTTGTACTGGAAGACGCCTCAAGTGACGCTTATTAGTCGTTCCAATGCCGTCGCTGCATTGCACGTATTCCAAATTACATCGGTCAAAGAACGTCGTTCTTACATTGAACTGTCCGCCGACCGCCGCCACCTAGTCAGCCTGTGATAGTTATCACTCGCCGAATGTTGTCGACTACCGTCTTCTTCACACTTTTGCAGTCACCGCATGTAGCATGCAACGGAAGACTCAATAAAAAAAATAATACGCAAACCATTTCAATAAGAGCTAAACTTAATTTTATTTTTATCGAATATAACAATTTTTTAAATAATAATGCAGCCCTTCACGCAAATCTGAATCCAACTTGTGCAAATTTCATGTTTGCTCTCGCCAGCACGGCGTTACATCCTCATTCGATTTCATGCACAGTATTTGCACAAACTGTTGGCGCATTTAATATTAAGCAGAGTAAACTTAAAATATATATTACCCCCTCAAAATAGAGATTCGCCGCAGTTGGGTCATTTCATTTCATTATCATCTAAACCTAAATCTAAGTTGTAAATAGCATTCGCAGTTTTCAGTTGACACACGAAGAGACGGATGGAACCTGAGGATGGAACTTACCTTTTAGCATTCTAGTCAATAAATAAATGTTAAATTTATTTTCCACTTAATATCTCTCTTCTTCTTCCTACAGGTAAAAGAGCTAGCTGCTACAAAATACAACTACACCTTCGGTAAAGACGAGGTGGTGTCGACGTTCGTCGCAGCGTTCTACGATGCGGTACTCTTGTACGCGCTGGCTTTGAACGACACATTAAAGCAGTCGGACGACCCCAGAGGACGACTTGATGGAAAAGCTGTCATCAACAACATGTGGAATAGAAGTTTCCAAGGTAATTTTGACAGGTGTTTCTATGGCACCCTTTAAATAATAAGGAATATTAAGGAAACACTTAAGCGGCGTTTACACTGAGTCATTTCCTTAATGTGATCGCCGCACGTCCAAAGCTACGTCGGACAACGAACATCGTCTTTACATTAGATTGTCTGCACACCTGGACAGGCAGTGACATGTGTCGCTAGCCGAATGCGACAGAGTACCGAGTCCTCTACACTACACTATAAGGGTGTTTTCAGTCTCAGGCGGACTTCCTGACGCACGTAGTATGTAAGCGACACATTATTCTTCTGACATTAATCATTTTTGAACAAGTTTAAACCGTTACACAACCCCTGAAAAACTGAAACTCAAACTTGCGTATGATCCGCAGCGTGAAATTTTACGTAGGTTTATGTCAATCCTGCGTGAGAGAGCAAATCCGCGTGAGAGTAAAAACGCCCTTACAGTGGCCATATGCGGCATGTGCCGAACTACTAAAAAAATTAATTGCCGCTTAAGGGCTTCTTACGGTAAAGTTTTAATTCAATATTAATGCATTCACTACCACCAACGGATTCGTGCGTGTTCGTGACTTTCATTCAGTGCCGCTTTTAATTAGAGATTCGCAGGCATTTGAATTTGTACGTAAATAATGCGTTCGCGACACCTGGAAAAGTTTTGAATCTGAGGAGGTGCTGGTGAATGCGTTGACTCAAAACATATACAGTTACTTATACAGCAAGAGAGCAAAAAATTAATCAAACTTTAAATTTCAGGGATCACCGGCGAAGTAATAATAGACCCCAATGGCGACAGAGTGGCTTCGTACTCTCTCCTGGACATGAATCCTGACACGAGTAAATTCCAGGTTGGTAATATACATAACGCACTGCTAAAAGCCGTGATAGCCCAGCGGTTTGAACAGTGGCCTCTCAAGCAGAGGGTCGTGGGTTCAAACCCCGGGCTCGCACCTCTGAATTTTTCGGAATTTATTTGCGATATCGAATTTGATATTTATCACGAGCTATTCGGTGAAGGAAAACATCGTAAGGAAACCTACACACAGCGACGAAGTAATTCAACGCTGTGTGTGAAGTTCCCAATCCGCACTGGGCCCGCGTGGGAACTATAGCCCAAGCCCTCTCACGCTGAGAGGAGGCCTGTGCCCTGCAGTGGGAGGAGTTGGGACGTATATGTATAGGCTGATGATGATGATAACGCACTGCTAAGATCTATTTTTTAGTACGGTAGACTAAAATGACAGCTCGAAATGTCAAACTTAAAAATAATGTGACCTGCTTGATACGAACAGTGTTGTCACAATTCCGGTTTCTGATTCGATTGAAACGAATCGTCAAAAATAATATTTTGTGCAAAGCATAGCGGGTAAGTATAATATTATTGTGATTGCATCTCCGTTATTTACGTGAAAAACAAAAGTGGGCAGCGCAGGACCGGTCATTGTGGAGATGCTTGGGGGAGGCCTATGTCCAGCAGTGGACGTCTGTCGGCTGATAATGATGATGATTATGATAGGGATTAACGGCTACATAAAGGAAAAATATAAAAAACTAGGATAATCTAAGATCTGGAGTACCTGGTGAACCTGATTAGAAAACACTAGAGCCCAACCAATCTACTATAGATATCGACATACCCCCTTTACAAAAAATATTGAACTTAGTTCGTCGCTTCATTTGATGTCAAAAATCTGAGGTCTGAAGTATCTAATGAAGATCCTGGGCTGGTCTGGTACATAAAAAAATAGACTGTAATTGCAAAAATCCAGAGTAGAGAGACACATCTTCTAATTTCTAATTTAAGGAACGCGAATGGGCAATACGAAAAACTTTCTACAAAAAAAAAACAAGAATGAACAGTTGTTTTATTTTAATTACATTCAGTAGTACTTACCTATTTAGTTTTGTTCTCTTGACTATATTACATAATCTAACAAGCACACTTGCTTTTTTTTCGGTAAATACCGGTTGTAGCACATCACTATTTATGAAGTGAAAAAAACAGGCAATACTTGAAATGTCATTTTAGTCTACCGTTATAAAAAATAGATCTTAGGTCAAAGCAGACCTAACTCAAAATGTGTCTCAATTCAAAACTAAACTATAGCTTCATACGCACAGACTTTGTTTTGAGTTAGCTCAGTTTTGATCTAGCCGTGCAATAATTTCAACATTTGTGACTATTACACATTTCAAGCCTTCCAGCGTTTGCTCTGGTGGACTGACGACGGTAATTTAGTATTGCAGACATTGAAAAAAAATCTTAGGGTGCGTCAAACCAAACGAAAATAAAACGTAGTTTTGGATTAAGTTAGTAATTTCTTCCGGGGATGTTGTAAGAGGCGACTAAAGAGGTTAAGGCATATTTTAAGCTACCGGCTTGCAACTTGTCACTTTTATACTTGCCAACTTAAAACCTAAAAATATGCAAGGATTGGCCAAGAAACGTGAAAAAGTCATAGTTTTATCGGTCACGTTTCGCGTGTTTTCCCTACTCATTTCGGAACAACCTTACCGTGATTGTATGTATGACATGTATGTATGTATGTATCAAACAGCATCCTCTCATCTTTGTGTGGTCAACTAAAAAAGGGTATTTGTATTTGACAGCCGAGGTCTCCGCAAAACAGAAGAGAAACTTATTCAAATAGAAAGGACAATCACACAAGCCAACTAGAGGCAGGATGTGGCCAGTATATTATCCCGCCTTTCACTATGCGGCTTCCCTTTTTTGGATCATTAATCTCGATGCTATACGGTGGGCGACACCCGATTCGTTTCTTGTAAGTCTGGCCCCCGTCATTTGCTGGATTCAGTGAAAGAAATCCATTAGTCAGATAAGAAACTTCTGTGGCTAGTGTGAATGTAATTAAGTGTTGTAAGGGAAAGAACGAATGCGGACGAATTAGATTCAGTAGGCGCTGTTTTTGGCTGTCGTGTTTAACTTAATTTAGACGGCTAATAATTTTAATCGCGTCGCTTTTCTTTTGTTTCTCATTGATAAACAGATTAGCCTTCGAATACTTGTCTTGTCAAATACGTTTCTGTCTTTCGCTACAAACAAACAAACGAGTTTTTAATGTGTTTATGTTTATTTTTACCCGTGTGGCATCGGGTTAAGAGTAACACCTCACTTTTTCTTCTGTGGATGTCGTAAAAAGCGACTAAACAATATGGTAACACAAAACAATAGGTTAAGGTATATTTTACCTGTTACTATTACTACGTCCTAACTTAAAAACCTTAAAGAAATTAGGTATGCTAGAAATGGCCACTTGTCTATGTAGCGCTTTGTGCGCAATACCTACCCCATCCTGGAATACGGGCGTGTTGTTTGTATGTATATCTTTCATCCATCACTACTCATCACCTTTGCCCTTCACTGTATCTACAATCATTATAAACACTTGTAGGTGCTTAATCTCCCAGAACTCAAACTGTTCCTATCAGCTCAGTTTAGTTCCTGAGGCATTAAGACACAACACCCCAGGTTTGACGACTCTTGAGACTAATCTCCTCATTACAATCAGCCACTACGCTAAAACCCAGTCATTTGTTCCATGCCTTGCTTAAAATTAAGCTTTACAACATTAAAGACAAGCCTCAATTCTCCTTACAATTGGAATACGGACTTGCGACTTTGTTTCTGACGTAGACGATTTGCAGAGATTATATTTAGTCTGGCGTTAGGCCTGCGTTGCTCATCCTTAGCGATAATAAGCAGTGTTATCGTCTCGATTTTTCATATTTAAGCTCCTTGCCCTAAATTGTATTTGGGGTAAATGGTAAAATTAAGGCCTGGGGGAGGTGCGCGATGCGTGATTCTCTGGCCGGTTAAGATAAGCGAAGAGGGAGGTGCCATTTTTTTGATTACCATCGTATTAGAGTTTTCTTGATTTCGTATGACATTACGTTTAGTTTTGCAAAATTACTTTGGGTTACTGTGGGCTAAAAATAGTTTAGGGTCTCAAGTCTCTTGTTGTAAATTCATCATCATTATTATTATCAAAATCTTAGTTTTTTAAACGTGGTGTTTGCGTGTAACAAAAGCATTGACACTATGGCATTGCTTTTTAACTAGTACGTGTTTTTTTGAGTTAATTATTTCTGATAATAAAGTTAATTAAGAAAAACAATCGAGATTTGTCTCAAAACTAATTCCAACCCGTAAACGTTTTTTCCGCTGCATCTTTTTCACTGTATTTAAATTTACACATAACAAACATACATAAACATCACGCGTGTAGGTAAGTCTAAAATGGTGGAGGCATTTAAATTTACTTTTTAATGTGTCATCTACCAAAGCATTGAGAGTAAAGCAGTACCTAAATAATACTCACTGAATAAAATAATCTTTACAAACTTTCGACAAATTAAGACGAAGCGATAAGGGAAACTCTTAGGGGATTACAGTAGTTCTATTTGGACTTAAGTGAAAAATACCACTAGAATATTTATTTTCAGCATTAAAGTCTATATTATACGTTGCTAACTATAACTTATTCGTCGCAAAACCGTACCAAAACAAACATACTTTGTCAACGCAAAATCTAGACTATCTCTGTGCAAAGTTCAGCCAGTAATGGAATTTTCTAATGAATATTGGAATGCGAAATTAAATTTGATGCATCGTTTGTTTACCTACTCGTGCCTTTATGCGTTTAAAACACAATGAACAATCGAGAAAAATCAATAGAAGTTAGCACATTTTTTAACACAAATTGAACAGAGGAATTGTGTTTTTATGATTATTTTAAATTTTTATGATTATTTTGACGGCCGGATAGCCCAGCGGTTAGAGAACCTGACTGTGACGCTTAAGGTCCCGGGTTCGATCCCCGGTCAGGGCAGATGTTTGTATGATGAATACGAATGTTTGCTTTCGAGTCTTGGATGTTTATCTATATATAAGTATGTTTATCCGTTGTCTAGTACCCATAACACAGGCATTAAATTGCCTACTTTGGGACTAGATGATTGGTGTGAAAATTGTCCAGAGATATTTATATTTATATTTATTTATATTTATATTTTATATTTATATATTTAAAATAAAATAAAATCCGATAGCTGTTTTTGCCTCGCCAAAGAATAGTCACGAAAAAAGCCAGTTGGCAATTTCGAATTTCGAATTTAGTTTTTTTTGTGAGCGGCCAATTACGCACCATGAAGGTTAGCTATCCTTGTTCCATGACCGAATGAAGTGAATGATAACACACACAACTATACAAAGAACTAGTTGTATACTCGTAAAAGTAAAATTTACGAATTGAACAAGTGAATGTCAAAAACCCGCTGTCTAGGCGTCGACATCATTTGACCAAGAGAGGCACGTGCAAGACGGCGCAATGCAAATGGGACAGTTTCTATTCTAAGATATTGGCATAAAACTTATACCTAACGTCTTACTTTTCGCATCGTTCATTAAATGGGTTTTGTGTCTAGGTTTCCAACAAGTGACTTCTCTAAGCTTATTTCGTTTCCAAAATCCAATCTAGTAAGGTCAAGCCGTCCATTTTATATCGGAAACATCCATTTTAACGTAGAAGATGAGACATTTATTTGCCAAATGACAAGGCAAGACGCCTCGAGCTCTTTCATTCCCAAAGTAACCCACAACACATCTGATACAAAACCTTCTTGTACCGCAAAACAGGATAAAGAGGGACAAGATCGACATTAAGACCTAGATAACAAACACAAACCCGTTATTGAAAACTGCATCAAAATCGGATCATTAGTTTAGAGGATAGGTGGGAATATTACTTTCCACAAACGCACAAACACACACACAAACATCTCTCACCCTAAAACGCATAATATGCCTCCTCCTTTCCGGCGTGGGTAAAAATACACTGTGGTGTGGAGTAACAATACAGTGTAGTGTCGGGACAGAATAACACTTCTCCATTTCTTCCGCGGATGTCGTAAGAGGCGGCTAAGGAAACAGTTTCAGATATTTTAGGCGACAGGCTAGCAACCTGTCACTATTTTACCTGTCAACTGCAAACCTAGAAATACCAGAAGTAGCCATTAAACGCGAAATAGTCATGGTTATGTCTACGTAGCGTTTAGTGTGTTCTCTACGTACCTCATTATGTGTGAGCTTATTAAAGCTTATTAAAACCAACTCTTTCCTGCCTTTTTACAGCTGCCCTCATCCCAACTCACCCCACAATACGAACTACCCGTTAATGTAATTGCGTGACTGTCTACTTCTGTTACAGGTTGTAGCGACGTACGTGGCGGCGAATTCGTCCCTCCAATTCATACCGGACCGGCCGATACACTGGGCGGGGGGGAGGATCACCCCGCCCCCCGACACCCCTGTCTGCGGCTTTGACGGGTCGCTGTGCCCCGACAACTGTGAGTCGAATTGCCCTTCAACCTACGCAGACGACAGACTATCGGTGGACTTTGTAGTCTGTGAAAATATAACCTATGAAATTATTTATGGCGCGATGCATACAACCCACGCAGACTACTGTAACCAGTTTAGAAAAATTGGAAAAGAAAGACAAAGCCATGGGTTATATAAAAGAAGGAACAAAGAATCAATCGCTGAAAAGAATTATCAGCGATAACCCATGGGGGGTGTGGGTCTAGGCCGCAAAGGTTTAGCCAGTGCGAGTCGGGCACTACCGAGTCATCCCTTCTCGGTGTCCATTAGGATTCTCCTGGCGGCCGGACACCATACCCCATAAAAAAAAACCCACGCAGACTTTTTGTGCACTGCAGACTTGATCGTATTTAAAAGTCTGTCGTCTGCGCTGCCCGTTAACGTTCACTGTCACCTCTCAGCTTCAAGTGCCACGAACGCATTTGTGCGTTCTGCCTGGGAATGTGTGCGTTCAACCAGTCCCTTTAGCACGACAGGGTGCGAATAGAGATACGCGCGAGATGTACTATACCTGTCACTGTCATAGCAACGTCAGAAAGTGACAGGTAGACTGTCACGCACGCGACGCGACTAGAGCGTGTTGCTATGCTAAGTTTAGGGAATCTGACAGGGGTACTGGGCGAAAGTCAGCGTAAAACCTAGTAATTTAAAATTAGGAAATAAAAATAGTTGACACTCTATAATTATGGCGGCGAATTCGTCCCTCCAATTCATACTGGACCGGCCGATACACTGGGCGGGGGGGAGGATCACCCCGCCCCCCGACACCCCGGTCTGCGGCTTTGACGGGTCGCTGTGCCCCGACAACTGTGAGTCGAATTGCCCTTCAGCCTACGCAGACGACAGACTATCGGTGGACTTTGTAGTCTGTGAAAATATAACCTACTAGCTTTTGCCCGCGGCTCCGCTCGCGTTAAATTCGGGGTATCAAGGAACAAATAGCACACATACCAATTTATAGCTTTGTACATTGAAAACTTCCACCCCTCACTTTAGGGAAATGGGGGGGTTTTGAAGACACGAAAAGTAGCCTATGTCACTCTCCATGTCCTAAACTATCTCTACCTAAAAAATCACGTCAATCCATCGCTCCGTTTAGCCGTGAAAGACGGACAAACAAACAAACAAACACACTTTCACATTTATATATTGGTACGGATGAAATTATTTATGGCGCGATGCATACAACCCACGCAGACTTTTTGTGCGCTGCAGACTTGATCGTATTTAAAAGTCTGTCGTCTGCGCTGCCCGTTAACGTTCACTGTCACCTCTGAGCTTCAAGTGCCACGAACGCATTTGTGCGTTCTGCCTGGGAATGTGTGCGTTCAACCATCCCTTTAGCACGACAGGGCGCGAATAGAGATACGTGCGAGATATACTATACCTGTCACTGTCATAGCAACCTCAGAAAGTGACAGGTAGACTGTCACGCACGCGACGCGACTAGAGCGTGTTGCTATGCTAAGTTTAGGGAATCTGACAGGGGTACTGGGCGAAAGTCAGCGTAAAACCTAGTAATTTAAAATTAGGAAATAAAAATAGTTGACACTCTATAATTATGGCGGCGAATTCGTCCCTCCAATTCATACCGGACCGGCCGATACACTGGGCGGGGGGGAGGATCACCCCGCCCCCCGACACCCCTGTCTGCGGCTTTGACGGGTCGCTGTGCCCCGACAACTGTGAGTCGAATTGCCCTTTAACATTCACTGTGAATTTGATATTTACCACGAGCTATTCGGTGAAGGAAAACATCGTGAGGAAACCTGCAAACAGCGACGAAGCAATTCAATGTTGTGTGTGAAGTTCCCAATCCGCACTGGGCCCGCGCGGGAACTAAACAGCCCAAGCCCTCTCATACTGAGAGGAGGCCTGTGTCCTGCAGTGGGACGTATATAGGCTAGATGATGATGAATGGTTAATAGTGAAAAATAAGAAACCGTTTATTGAACTTTTAATGAGAATTCACTTACATTACATGCATCACTGATATTTCAATGTACTTACTTACATAAAGTTGGTTTTAAAAAAGCTAATCTAAACTTCTAAATACGAAAAAAACGTAAAATAGCCTTTAAACCGAAAAGATACTTGAAACCGTAATCCTTTTCTGTAACTAAATCTTGACCAAAACTCTTAAACTTTAACAAAGGAGGGCCTTCGGAATTCAGTATTAGAAGGGTTTACACCAACCGTACAGTGAACCCCGTGAATCCCGTGTGGTTTCAGACTTAGAATAACACCTCTCGCTTTGACGCCACGCGTTTCACCGGCCGCGTTTTACGCATGATCACCATTTTATAATCACGCATATTTTCCCAATCGGGGTAAGCAGAACATACAAAACGTTATATAGACAAAACATAATTTTAGGTTTTACAACAGATAAAAGAGGACAAATTGTGACAAGTTGCTAGCCTGTGGCCTAAAACATACCTAAACCTATTAATCGCTTCTTAAGACATCCAAGGAAGAAATAGGCGTTATTTTAAGCCCACCACACAGCTTTGTGCGAATTTTCGTACAACTTTGTATATTACAACCGATACTGTCACGCCACCGCGCCACGCCCCGCTTCCTCTGTCAGTGCGTTTGCAGCTTTACAGTAATTCTAAGACTGCGACGGTTGGTGGGACCCCGTCTCTTTATTAGCAGATTATACTGATGCGCTTTGCTCTAAGTGCGAAAGTCTCGGCGAAGTGTTGTTTGCCTTTCACCTTTGCGTTAATGTTTTGTTTTAATTAAAGTTGTTTCGAGTGTTAAAGAGAGTAAACATTGGAAAACATACATACATGAACGTCACGCTCTTTTCACTGGTACGCCACTTGCTTCTATTCTGACTATTTCTGACATACTTCTCCTTCATTTACATACACCCCTTTTGTCATATGTTCGACGGTATCGGGTAGGTACTTCTAATTTGGCCTCTCCTCAGAACGTCAGAATATACAAGGGGTGGTCCAAAAAGTTTTAGTATAGGACGCATTCATTTTCCATCTTAATATTTAATTTATCTTTCATACTGATACAAAGGCACATTAAGTTACAAAATCTTTAATTCGGATACTTTTTTATCGAATAAAGAAAAACACGTGTCTGTTAAAAGACTCCCGCTTTCCTCCCGTGGGTGTCGTAAGAGGCGACTCTGGGAAAGGGTTAGTGTATTGTGGGCGATGGGCTATCAACCTGTCGCTGCAATATCACGTTTAACCATCTGTTTGCCTTGAAATTGGTAAACGTGGCATTGGATTTTTGAATTCATGTGCTCTGCCTACCCCTCTTGGGAATACAGGCGTGAGAATATGTATGTATGTTAAAAGATTTCGTGCTATGATTCGTGTCATGATTCTTATTATGTGAACCCCGCGTCTATAAGGCCTGCGCGTACTACCGTGCCAGACCTACAGAATAGAAGGTTAATTTTCCCTTTCCTTGTACCTAGTCAAGAATTTTGCCGAACGTCTATCGCAACTCATCACTACATACGCTTCAATAAACTTGCCTCGTTCGTCAATTGTAGAAACAAATTACTTTTGCTCCACTGAATTGAGATTTAACGACAATAAAGGCTTTTTCCTTAACAAGTAACTACGTTATTAAGGAATACTTGACCGTATTGTAAGTGGTACTGATTAGGGACTCGGTAATTGGCTATTTCGGCTTGTGAAGGGTCAGGCACTAGGGTTTGATCAATTGGCATATATTGGTATTAATGCAGCAGAAAATATTTTCGGATCTTATACATTTTCGCAGGCTAAGTGAGCCGATATTACCTTCATTCCACAGTTGTTATAGCTAGCTGTAGATGGACAGAATTAAATACAGTAAGTTTGACTTCGAAAGACAAGTCAGTAGTTTTTTTTTCGCCCTATCTGTAAAAGTAGAAGACAACAGAGTAGAAGAAAAGCAACATGCTTAAAATAAGCACCGTAATAAAATGTACCGAAGCTGTTTAAGTATGCTAACTACGCATTAATTATTTAGGTCTACAGATATACAAGTTACGGATAGTATTCAAAAAGTGAAATAATACTTTGAAATTTCAGAAAAGTTAAATTTAACAAACTGAAGGTCTGGAGGAGATCGACTCCTCACAAAAATAGTGAGAATATTTGTAATGCGTAAAATTCCGCACTTTTGGAAATTTTAATTTGAGGGATCGTATCAAATTAGACTAAACTTAATCAATTACCAAAAATACGGATAAGGACAACAGCAATAAAATAATCTCACTCGTTAGGTTTTATTAAATTCTTCTTCTTTTTTTTTAAATGTCTTTTTTTCGTTCTCTTCCACGCTTCATCTTGACCAGTCTAATAAAACCATTTTGTTCCAGCTCTACCCGTGTACGCCATCCTCAGCATCGTTCTCAGTTCCGTTGTGGTGATCCTGGCCATCTTATCAGTATTCATTTATAGGTACGTACTCACGCCAAGATTGTATTTTATTTATTTTATAATGAAACAAAAAGACTCGCGGGGCAATTCATGATCGATCATCGGAAGCTACGCGCCACACGAGATTTTGTTTTAAGTAAAAGAAGATTACGTATTGATAAAGACATTATATTTTCACAAATCCTTAAAATTGTCCTACTAGCAAATTATAACTGTTGTTACTTTACTGGGTCTAAAGACAAAATGGCCACCAGAATATCTTAACCCTTAGGTGCATACGGTATCAAAAATGATACCGTGTCTTTTCACCACTCTAAAATATTTTTAGTCTTTCTCGCCACGTTTTAATACCAGTATTTGGTGACCTTTGCTCAAATACTTCAAAGAAAAAAAAGAACTGTCAACCCTATTACAGCCATTTTTATACTAAGTGTCAAAAGTTTGAATTGTGCGGCTACTTTTTGCAAAAGGTGAAATTGCAAGTTTTCATTTTTTTTTAACTGGCTGATCATGAGATATTTCCAATTGGAAAAAATGTATAAGAAAGGTTAGTATTTATATTTATCGGGCATTATAGAAGTTTTTGTGAGATTTGTGATAATACAATAGTTTTTTTGAGTTTTCAATTGGTATCGAAAATGATACTCCATGTGATGACGTCTTTTTTTGTAGTATCAATAATGATACTCCATGCACTACGCTTACTTTTCTACTAGCATGGTTTATAGCACTTTTTTGAGTTTTTTTATACTTTACCAATATTTAGCAAGTAGTGTGGGCATGTTAATAAAAGCCTATTTTCTGCCCACCATCACCACATAGGGTTTGTCTTAGAAAAGGACGTAGAAGCACTGTTGATTCAGATAGAAGGTGGAAAAATATCGGAAGACAATGCCGAGTCCGAAGGAGATGATCTGGAGTTTTATTAATCACTCGAAGAACTGCAAACAATTCTCGAGGAAGAAGAGATAACAGAAGAACCTACAAATATGGCAGAAGAGTTAAATTTTATAAAAAAACCTGGTTCAACTAGGTATCCCAGATCCTCATTTTACTAAACGAGAACAGGCCATCGCCGAGTTCACAAGATCCGTATATACCTATAAACACACAAAAACATGAATTTCATTTGTAGCTAATGTTTTGCGATTGTTTAGATTCTATTTTTGTAGTTAATTTTTCATTTACTAATTATTTTAGAACATATTTTTTTAGTGCTTGCTCCATGGAGTATCAAAAATGATACCAAGTGTTTTCGTCAAAAAAAATATATAAAAAAATGATAAAGATTTTTTTTACTATTTTTCCTGGCATTCACCCATATTTCCCAACCAAATATATTTTTTTCGTGAAAAAAAATTAAATCATGCATCTAAGGGTTAAAGTTAGTTATAAGGAGTAATAAATTCCGTGATACATGAACTTAAGTCGAATTGTGTTAATCTTTCCGAATTCATGGTAGAGGTAGAACAAAAAAAGTTGCAAAAGAGCTTGTGCCTATCTGCGAAAACAAATTTCCGCCCGCGGCTCCGCCCGCGTGGAACTCGGTTATATTGCGGTATAAAGCACAACTATAAGAAAACTTCTCGTTTCAAACGACACACGGCGCCATCGATCTATCATCTATCGATCGGTTATCGATTGATATCGATCTATCGTCGATCGATATCGATCTATCAAGCAAACTATATTTTTGTTTTCCCTCGGGAACATCAATTTTTTCCGGGATAAAAGTAGCCTATGTCACTCTCCGTGCCCTAAACTATCTCTATCTAAAAAATCACGTCAATCCATCGCTCCGTTTAGCCGTGAAAGACGGACAAACAAACAAACAAACAAACAAACAAACACACTTTCACATTTATATATTAGTACGGATTTACGTAGTTACACGTCCTAATATTATTATCCACATATCGCGTATTGACAATTTTATGTTTATATCAGCTCTGGTTAATATAGTAGAATTTCGAATATGCGAAATTACTTTATGGAATTCCGCTAAACTGATACATATTTGATACTCCAAGAATAATATCGAGGCATATTGACTATCCATAATCCAATTTGCAAAATATTTGATATTATATTACGTTGGATATTTTTTTGAATTCCTGGATATAGGTACGCAAAATATTCAGTAAATAATGTAAGCATCTCTTGTAATGTGATATTGGTTTAGCCTTGTTTTAACAGATTCTTGGAATTTTTAAGCCAGGCCTTTCAACTTGACTTATCGTTTTTCACCAGGCGTCACAACTTAAAGTTTTTCATGAGGCGTCACAAATTTACTGAACGTTTTTCATCGGGCATCATAACTCGACTTGACGTTTTTCACCATGCATCACACCTTACCTTAACGTTTTTCACCAGGCATTACAAACTGGAGGCTGAGATAGCGATGATGACCTGGCGCGTGAGTTGGAGCGACGTGCTGCAGCCGGGCACGCGGCTGCGCGGGAGCATGCACTCGCTGGCGAGAAGGTACAGCAGTGGGGTGAGTCTTAGTCTTACCTCAACGCCTTATAAATTTAGTTTGCCTAATCTGTTTAAAATTGCTCTAAGATTATCAAAAGTTGTTGAATCAAAGCAAATCAAATTTCTTCCTTCACCTAATATGGTTGCCACATGTATTCCAAACTACGTCGGCCAACGGACAATGTGAAAATCTATTAAATTATTGCTTTTTCCGTTGTTCTCTCAATATGAGAGGGTTTTGTGCTACAGTTCCCACGCGGGCCCAGTGTGGATTGGGAACTTCACACATAACATTAAATTACTTCGTCGCTGTGAGTACGTTTCCTTACGATGTTATCCTTCACGAAAGGGCTCGTGGTAATCATCAAAATAGATTTCGCATATAGATTCCAAATAATTTAGAGGTGTGAGTCTGAGGTTCAAACCTACGACCTTCTGCATGGGAGGTCACAGGTCAAACCTAGTCTACCACGAGTGTTGTAGTTACGAATATACGTAAAAATATAGGGCTTCTTAAGTACCAAATAACGCAGCTCAAGTAACAAAAAAGCACACCAAAAAACGATGAACAAATCCCACAGATTATCAGCTAAAATATTTTATGATAATTCTCAGAAATAAAAATAGCTGATTAGTGGGTGTTATTCGCAAAATCGGAAACTTGAAAAAACATGTTTTTCTACGATAATTGGGCATGTTATATAAATAATACAATGGTTATTCAGCCTTAGCAATCTCGTATTAAAAGATCGCAATTTTCCGCTACAGATGATGCGTGGGCAGCATTGTGTTTCTCAAAAGGTTGTGTCGTCCGATTTAAGACTTGTATTCGGTAACATTCTAAAACTGCTTTACATTGCTCGTTTGAAACCTCAAGGCTATACAAAAGCTAGATAAACAACACCAATGTACGCTTGGGGGTGAAATGTGTCGCATTGTAAGAATAAGACTTTATTGAGGGGCTACTATTGTAAACGATAGGGTAGAAACCCTTTCTAGAATGGCTTCAATTCGTAGAACGAATCATGTTATTTCAATGTTATTGGGTCAGGGTATCATGTTTGAGTGTAGGTGTGCTATATGAAGTATACTATGATATTTTGCTTAAGAAGATAATGATGTTATTGATATCGTCAATTTATTCAGCTGCAGTGAAAATTATCATTTTTGAAAAATTCGTTAGCTCTCCATTCCGTAACAAAAAATAGCGATAACTCATATGTCAAAACGAATTCAGCTTGGATTTTTTTTGGGTTAGCCTGTAGCCCTTCATTTAAAAGCCGTGGTGGCTGCTGCCAAACGCACATTGCGCGGCACCGCTCTGTCCGCGCGACTCGTGCTCGACGAAAATAATACCAGCTTACGACTACCCTCGTTACCGTTGTCATTGATATTATTGTCAAATGTACACAACACTTTGTAAATGCACATCCACATCAAGACGTTATGTTAGATGTGAATAGGAATGATGACTGGGTAAAAAAGAAAATTCTAATTAGTCCGTAAGTAAGATTACGGAAAATGTGAGACACATGTTTTTTTCTTTTTAAAATAACTAAACATCGATAAAATTATAGATCATCAAACTTCCGGAGTGGGGGCTTGTGACGTCACGCCTAGGTAAAATTTGTAGGTACCTAGGCGTGACGTCACGCGAAACTTTCAAGCGCTGTGTTGTCGCCATTTTTCGTTTGTCAAATAAATGAAAAAATATGTGTACAATATTTTTTGGTACCTAATCTATCTGACGGACTAAATAGTTTTTTTAGTAGTCTAGCCTAATATCAGGATTATGAGTGAGTCTCATACTAGTTTCATGTTCATAACTCTCCATTTCATACCTCTTTATCTAAATTGGAACCTAAAGAAACGCTTAAAATGGCTATGAAGCGTGAATCAGTTAAGATTTTGTCTATTTCGTATAGCATTTCGTATACTATGCCTACTCCATTTAGGAATTTAGACATAATGTATGTATGTATGATGTATATTTTATAGGGACAGCTCTATAGCTTGCTAACGTTACCGTACGATGAAAACTCAGATTCTTTGTAATATATTCAAGGATATTTAAATTAACCTGTGGTTTGTCGATGTTAACATAATCTTTTTTTCTCATTAAAAGTTTGACGGCCAGTGTTATATAAGCAAGACTCTCCTTTTAAGCATTATAAACGTTGTTCAACAAATTTCTAAGTTCACTGACGTTACGTAATGTAATTGCTTATTTTGACGGAAAATTACGCAACCTACGAGTATAATTATCATAGTTTTTTTTTATTATTTTTGTTTTATGGTTCTTTCCCTCAAAATAACAGAAATTGGAACTTTACTTACTTCCTTGTGTGTCAGATTTACATTTTTATCTATCACTAGCTTTCCGCCCGCGGCTTCGCCCGCGTGGAACTCGGTTATATTGCGGTATAAACCACAACTGTAAGAAAACATATCGTTTCAAACGACACACAGCGCCATCAATCTATCATCTATCGATCGTTTATCGATTGATATCGATCTATCATCGATCGATATCGATCTATCATCGATCGATATCGATCTATCATCGATCGATATCGATCTATCAAGCAAACTATATTTTTGTTTTCCCTCGGGAACATCAATTTTTTCCGGGATAAAAAGTAGCCTATGTCACTCTCCGTGCCCTAAACTATCTCTACCTAAAAAATCACGTCAATCCATCGCTCCGTTTAGCCGTGAAAGACGGACAAACAAACAAACAAACACACTTTCACATTTATATTTATATTGGTACGGATTCCATCACGCCATTTCTGTTGTCCATAAAATGATCATGAAGTAATTTTGTTACCTCGAAGAAAGATCCTAAAATTTCGAACCCGGTTATTATTAGGACCGATTCATGTCTACTTGTTTTTTTTTTATAAAAGCGACTAAAAGACATCGAAGTCAAGACGCCATTGTTTTCCGACAAAGATCCTTCCAATTTTTGTTTTCATCTTTATTTGTTTCTCGTTTAGGAAACGTATTTTCTGTTTTATTCAAACGGCTGATCTTATATTGTTCTGTCGTTCATTATTAATTGCTTTTTGTTTCTTGTTCTTGAATTGTGACCGTAATTTGTCATTTTAACGAAGAGCCGCTTAATTCGGTTCAATGAAATTTGATATATTTAGACTGGGATTCATTTGTTTAAGTAGATACTTAATTGTGTTCTTTAGGAGCCTCAAGATGGTTTGAAATTACAAAAATAATTACGCCATTACTTAATTAATAAAATTTAAGTAGAATTAGTTCTGCACTACAAAATTTAAGTGTTCAGTTTTCTTAAAAGATTAAACTAAGTACTAAAGCAGTCATGACAACGAATTTACTTAATCCATTAAGTTAGTGCTAAGATTTAGCGGAATCGGCTTTTGCTTTTTATTCTTTACGATTTGTAATAAGATTTAATCAAAAAGCTTCATAAGTCTTTGTTTACTCTGTTAAAACTTTACATACATCACACATAATGTTTCAGTACGTATCAACTGTACACACGGATCAGACAATTCTTGTCGCGGTAATTATTTTTACATACATACATACATACATAACCGTCACGCCTTATTCCCTGCGGGGTAGGCAGAGACAACAGAGCGCCACTCGCGCTAATTATTTTTATACCGCATTAAACTCTCTCTACCCATTTGGGAATGCAGACGTGATGAATGTACGTTTGTATGTATTAACCCATTCTTGGTCACTGTGCCAATTTGGGAACACTTAAAATTAAGGGAAAAATTTAAATTGTTGACGCTAAATGTAATATGATTGGGTACAGTTTTATAATAATAAATAAATCTCCACCTTGTCGACAATAACGTCGCTCCAAACTCTACCGAAAAGGTGAGAAAACTCGCAAAAATGCCTAAAAAAAAAAAATTTTTTTTTCTCATTTCCTAATTCCTTGTATCCTCTTTAATTATAAAATCAACAAATTTTTGATGAATCTCTGCTAGTTTCATTTTGACCATTAATGGGTTAAACAAAATAGCTTTGTCTCATATTCGTCTAAGCCTGACTGCGGACACATTAAGCAAAATTATACACAAAATTATACAGAAAAGTACTTTTTTCAAAATAATTAGACTACAGCACGTGATAGTTGTTATTCACATCGAGATTTTCTTTCTAGACGGCGTACTCCGACGAAGCTACATCGCTGGCTGGCGACCGCCAAATCTACACTCCTTGCGGTCTCTTCAAAGGCTGCCGCGTTGCTCTCAAGAAGGTTGACAAACAACGAATCGATCTCACCAGACCCATTCTGCTAGAGCTGAAGAAAATGAAAGATTTAGAACACGACCATTTGGCGAGATTCTACGGGGCATGTGTGGACCCACCCCATTGTTGTCTGCTCACCGAATACTGTCCGAAGGGGTCGTTGCAGGACGTTTTGGAAAATGACACGATCAAATTGGATTGGATGTTTAAAGTCAGCCTAATGCATGATATCGTTAGGGTAAGTTTGCGTTACGTGGATTCTTGTTATCGGCGGATTATTGCGACGTTATAGAGTTGAAATGTCTCATTTAGGAAACTTGTGTTTTTTGTTTGAGGTAATAGCTACGATTAGGTACTCTAAGTACATACCATTTCTGCTACAATTATTGCCTCGTTCGGAGGGGCAACAAACTCTTTGCGCTAACCCTTTCCCACCGACAAATATTTATTATGATTGTGAGGTTTACATCTAGAACCATAACCGACAACAGGGTTCAAATACAACTGATTTTTACCCGCACGATTGTATCAATTCGGTTGTAAAAGGGTTAATAGATTTTAGTTACAACCGCGCAGATGATGACAGATGGTTGAGGTGAAATGTAACGATTCGAGATACTCTGGGCACAAGTTTAGATATTTCTATTCGTATTACTAAAACAACTATGTAACCTATTAGTAATTTAACTGGAAAATTAAAGTTTTATGAACATTGGAAATCTCATGAACTGCATTAATATGAAGCAGAATATTGTTTTTGACAGAGACTACTTCGATTTGTTTTCCATAGATTGAACTACATAATATGACGTCTACATTATTTGTGTAAAAAACCCTGTTAAAACGAATACAACAAATGCGCCAAAACCTCGGTGCCGCTCTAACATTTTTACGTCCACAGGACAAATATTTGTGTAGGACTCATGAGTGTTTGTGCCTGAAGGATTATGGAAAGGGATGTTGTCTGTGTATTCATAGACGCTTTGTTCACAGGGTATGCATTTTCTCCACGGCACCGACATCAGGTCCCACGGAGCACTCAAGTCCAGCAATTGTGTGGTTGATTCACGGTTCGTGTTGAAAATAACAGATTTCGGCTTGCACGCGTTTAGGACTACGGAGAAGGATCCGTCGGCACATAGTTATTGGACTCGTAAGTATTGTAACACGGTTCAATTTACCCATTAACTCGAAAAGGGAATTCTAGACTTTCTTCTCTGTGTGGTGTGGGGTTTAGAATAACATCTCTGCGTTCCCTGGCTGTCGTTAAAGGCGGACTTAGGAAAATAGGTAAAGATATTTTTTGGCGACAAGCTGTCACTATTTTTACCTCTTTTATCTAACTTGGTTCCTAAAAAATATCCATTAAGTGGTTAAGAAGCGTGGTTTTACTTACCCCATTTAATTATACTGGGGAATGGAATTTAGAAATACCTAGATGGTGATGAACGGATAAATTAGACTTATATTTGAAGGACCATCCGCTGTATGCATTAGTGAGAGAACAGTGGAAGCGTCAGAGAAAGCTATGGCTCGGCAATTGGATAAAGTAGGCTCAAGACTTGAGGAAAACTTGCTATTGTTCCAATAATATCCAAAATAATACTAAAAAACAATTGACTTGCGAAGTTGGAACAAGTACAAACCTGATTATGCAAACGTAACCCTTCCAGCAACTCTTACTTAAAGTATGTATCCTCTTATTGATGTACTCTTCTTCTCATCCTCCCATTTTTCACAGGTATGCTCTGGACAGCTCCAGAGTTGCTTCGCATGGATGATCCTCCTCCAGAAGGATCGCAGAAAGGCGACATTTATTCCTTTGCCATCATCATGCACGAGATAGTGAACCGACAGGGGGCGTTCTGGCTGGGACCTGGCATTGATATGGGTCCAAAAGGTAAGAATTCTGAATCTTTGTCGATGTGCTGGTAGTCTAGGATAGCCATCAAAGCCTCTAACATCATCGAGGAGACCAATGGACCAAATTGTTATGGAACGGACAAAGGAGTTCTTTCGTCTTCTCTTTTTCAACTGGTCAGGCAGACGTAAAGATTAACATCAACTGAAGGTATACCACAATATTATCAATATTCCACCAACATGAAGAAGGGCGGGTAAAATTTGCTAATTACGAATTGCCCTTCCATTTCACTAAAAAATGTGGATTATAGTTGATGTGTACGATGTGATTGGGGAACTGTGGTCAGTTTGTGTCTTTTTAGTGTAGTTAGTTTGGACGGAAAACGAGCCAGTGGGTTATCTGAAGGTAAACGATTAATAATGTCCTTAGGAATTTGTAATATCAGACGCATTGCAAATAATGCCTCAGCAACCCAAAGTCCTCTTAGGCAATAACTCTTGGTGGAGTAATTAGTACCGGCCGTTATTACATCTACGCTGTAACACAAGAATATTAGCAATTGTTGCATGCGGCAAGATTTGCAAATGATCTGATGGTACTATCGAACCAACTGATTCCTGACCCACCGCAGAACGTTGTCACAATAAACGTTGTGGGAGAATAAAGTTCCACAAATAAAAAGTCATTGAAACACTATATACACAGTTTATTCACACTTTACACATTATTTACATATTTATTTTAACTAAGCAATCGTGAAACGCAACGTCACGTAAGCGAGCCAATGCAGAAGAGACCTCGCGCATGCGTGACATCTGTCACCTCCGATTCCAGCTCTACCGGAAACAGGAAGCCGACAGAACTACTTATTATATTAACTAAAACTATGTACACATATTTAAAAATTATAACAGTCGCCACAACGTCATAAATATTTCCTTTGTCAAGCAATGCAATGTCACTATGACGTTCACTGTGAATAGGTTCTATGGTGGGTCAGGAATCAATTGGTTCGATGGTACCTTGGCAGCAACCTAAATAAACCCTTACATATTGTGATGTCACAAAAACAATTGAATGCAGTGCCAATAAAATGCCTGGACTACAAGCATCTTTATTAGTGTCCGACCGAAGTTTCGGTTTCGGTTTCGGTTTCGGCCGAGTTTCGGCCAAAATTCCAGTTTCGGCCGCAGTTTCGGTTTCGGCCAAAATCGGCCGAAACTTTTGCCGAAACCGAAACTAATTTCGGAAGTTGTCGAGCACGTTCGCCTAACTTCGTCTCGCGCAGCAACGCTTTGGTGGACGCTAGTGGCTCAGTTCAGGAATTGCCGTGCGCCGTTTTTATAGCTCTGTAGCAACATAACTTAGCTAGTGTGTAATCGCCCGACGCAAAAATTCTTTAGTTAGAGATTATACATATTTCGATGGAACTGAGTTAAGTGGGTTATTGTAAGATTTTGTTTCGTTTCTGTACTTTAATTATTTGTTATAGTTAAATTAAATACTAAGACATTAACAAAATTTGTTAACAAATCAAATTACGTAGTCGGCCAAGAAATTGGTCTACCCCCATAAGAACGATGTTCATTTGAAATTCACGAAACAACAAGGTCGATTTCCCATTGCCATAATGTTATTGACAGTGACAATAGCTCCCTTATCATTATTGCATTGACGTCGCCTCAAGTGGTCATGTCAAGCTTAGTGACAATTTGATTTTACAGAAAATTTTGTCAAAAGTGGTAGACCACTTTCTTGGTCGACCGTACATGCAAAAAATAGATAACAAATGAAAAAGACGAAGAGTTTAAGTTGTTACATTACAGTCGAGTTCATAAATATATGAGCAGACAAATGCCCAATATGTAACCATTTGCAACTTATTGTCAATGTCATAAAGGTGTACAGTCGACAAAGAAATTGGTCTACCCCCTCAAGATCGATATTCATTTGAACCTCATGAAACAACAAGGTCGATTTCCCCTCGCCATAATATTATGACAGTGACAATGTCAACCTTGTGACAATTTTGATCTCACAGAAACTTTTGTCAAAAGTGGTAGACCACTTCCTTGGCCCACCGTACAGATATTTTTGAACCCTCAGATTTGCTCATATATTAATGAACTCGACTGTACCTACTTTGTTAGGGTTCAGTAGCCAAATGGTAAAAAAAGAAACTCTTAGAGATTCGCCATTGTCTGTCTATGTATCTGTCCGTCCGTAGGTCACAGCCACTTTTTTCCGAAACTGTAAGAACTGCACTTTTAAAACTTGGTAAGTTGGTGTATTCTGTGAACTGCATTGAGATTTTCGCACAAAAATACAATAAAAAACAATAGGTCGAAAATTCGAGAGACCCCATATACTGAAACTGGAAAAATATTCTTCATGAAACCTATACGTGCATCTATAGATAGATCTTCAAAAATTATATCAAGTTTTCTAATTTTTTTTTTCTAAACTGAATAGTTTGCGCGCGAGACACCTCCAAAGTCCCGTGCCCTCACTAACTTCTAAAATACGTGTATGAAAAAACTAAAAAAAAATGTGAAGTACTTTTTACAGTGCAAACTTCCATCAAAAATTTATTTGAACTAGATCTAGTAAGTAGCTTTAAACTCAATTTGCCTTTAATTTACCTACCTACTCAACGGTGCGGAACCCTTCGTGCGCGAGTTTTTAATATATTCTTTCAATTTGGTCTCCTAATTAATGCAGGATAATCGGTAAAATGCACCAAATCTCAGTATTTTATGGAATTTTATACTTGACCACGTGAGTTTCGGTTTCGGTTTCGGTTTCGGCCGAAACTGAAGCCACGGCCGAACATTCGGTTTCGGTTTCGGTTTCGGCCGCAAAACCAGTTTCGGTCGGACTCTAATCTTTATGGCTAACATACACATAACAGTATACTTGCGCAAACCTGGACTTGCACAAGTATACTGTTACGTGTGTTGGAAGATAATTGCGCAAATATAATATACGTCTATTTGTGCAAGTCCAGGCTTGCGCAAGTATACTGTTACGTGTATGTTAGCCATTAAATTCAATCACGAGGTTAACACAATCTTCTGTTACAGACATAATCGAAGCAGTAAAAGCAACCGGGCTTCGTCCCAACACGTCGCACCACCGCTCCTGTGACATCGACGAGGCACACGACCTGATGCGTCGCTGTTGGGCGGAAGACCCAGCGGAAAGACCAGTCTTTGGCCACCTGAAAGGCGCAGTGCGACGCCTCAACAAGTAATGTTTATGTACATGTAACTTCATCTGATGGGTGTCTGTGTTCTTTTTTTATCCTTTCTCATTTGTCACTTTTGTCTTTTCTTTTGCGATTGCAATTCAAAGCTTGGTTTGAGGTGGTGAAGTAATGTTAGGCTAACTTACATACATACATATCCTCACGCTTGTATTCCCAAGAGGGGTAGGCAGAGCACATGAATTCAAAAATCAAGTGCCACGTTTAGGGATTTCAGGCTAACTTAACGTTCCCGTAAATTCTGAAGTTATGTCTAACAATTGCATATTTCGACGACGTAATTCTAATCTGGACAAGGAATTTTAAGGATATCGTTAAAGAACGGACAGTTTTGTTCATTGGTCAATATTTCCCCTTTCTTATAGAAAGAAGCTTCGTGAAAGTGCACATTATTATTACACATAACATTTTGATGACCATTCCCGCTTATTCTAATTTCATTATTAGCATAAACTTGAGCTACATCTATCATTTCAATCAAGTAACAGCTACTCGACACAGTCGCGTCACAAGTCTTTGAGCTTTTAGTAAATGTCTGGCTTTTCAAATGTTGCGCTATCCTTAACATGCACTAGAAGGGAATTCCGAGTCAAGAAGTTTCGTGTAGAATGAGATCTTGTGCACGTAGTTTCTTCAAATAGTTTTCGCGCAGACTACAACTATTTATACCTAGTTGGAGTTTACTTTGCAAAGTCGAATTAATTCAAACGCTAGAGAACTGTTAGTTACTTACGCCAAAGCATATTACTTCACTAGTTAAATTTGTACGTCTTTTACTACTACCATTTTAATACGATTCCATTTTGTCGCATGCTTTTTCGACTTCACTTTTATTACATTTTTTTTAAAATTGTAACCACAAATACCATAAACCAAAGTTTCCAAGGACAAGGAGCTGGGTGGAGAAAAAAAACAGATCACAATCACTATTCTAATTCTTATCTACCCTTGAGTACTTACTGTGATTATTAAAATAAATAGTCTGCACCTCTTTGATTCATCTAGCTCGGCGTCAGTGGGAAAGTATCCTTGATCTCATTACTTTAACGTCTGCTGTTTAAATAAAACGTTTAGAACATTTTTTCTCTCAGCTTTATATTTCAATTTACATAGTTTTACAATTTGCATTAATATTTCTAAACCGTAGTTAACATCATGACGTACATTTACTTTGATAAAAAATCGAGTAAATTTACATTCATTTTACAACACAAACTTGTCTTAAGTATTATTTACTTTTTTTGTACAAATACAGCAGGCAGCAAGTCTTTCACAGTCTCATATTACCATTATAATAATGTTGACAGCAAATTTTCTTGGCAATACTCGTATTGGAAATTGAACGTTTGAAGCTTCATAATTTGAACTGCCTTATTTGATCCAATCAAAGCAAACAAAACAGATTTCTGTTCTCCATTAATCCCCTTACGCCAATAATGTTGGTGTACAAACATGATCCTGTGCAAACGGAGCTTCAGATCGCTTTGAATCAACCCGCCTCTTGATAGGTTATTTTTCTTTGACGATTCCAATCGCTTTCAAAATATTTTCCGATTTCATTTTATAATATGAAATGTCATGAAAATGTATTGCCTTGAACATAAATTACAAACGGTTCTACATACTCGCAAGGCAGTTTCATCTACCTAACATTCTGTTTTCTGTACAGTGCAAGTGTACTTGTAAAATAATTAAAAGAATGAAGAGAAATAAATTCTGCTTAAATTTACATGAATTATCTATCTACAACTGGATAGACTGGATGGAAAATTATAACTTGCACAGATCAAACGAGTATTAGAAAATTATGCAAGCTGTTTGTCAAAATTCAGATCATTAACCTCTCCACACTACAATAAAGTTAGTCCAGACTTACAGAGTTAAATTTTCAATATTAAAAATGTGATCCAGATCGGTTCTGTGATTAATATTTGTACCTAGTTTGATTTTGTGTCTCTGTATAGAAATTTATCAAAGCATTTTAATAATTATTATCACGTTATAAATTTCACTGTGTATATTTTTATCTTCAAAACAACGCAGGTTTTTGTGTATTAGCAGGTTATTAAAGCCGACGCCCTAAATTATCTTAAGTGTACACTTTTGTAGTCTAAATAAGGAACTACAATATCACGCTCAGGACAAAGACTATGTTCAAGAAGCAATAAAGATAGCGGCTACAAATACGAAATTTAATGTTGGTACTTAGATATGCCATTCAGGCTTTCGATTACAGTATAAAGTCGAACCTGAAACATTATTTTACATTGTTCAGAAAAACAAGCGAACTTTACTACGCATTGCACTTTTGTAAATGTTTTTTTGTATTGCGAAATCGAAGAACGTTGTTTTTTATTTAGTTTCATAAATCTTTGTACGTGTTAATTCATACATTTTTCCTCTTAAATATTTCATTCTTAACATCTCAAGATTTAATAGAACGAGTTGCCAATATTTCTTCTTATCGTAGGTTTTCAAAATTTTCACTAGTTTTATAGTGTGTTTTTTCTTTTACTGACAACTGTTTTTTTAATATATCACTTGCTGAAGTATTGGCGACAATACATATTTACTATTAGTAACATGTAATTTAGAATTTATTATCTAATAGTCATTCAAGTTAACTACATTTCTATTTATTCGTTTGTTGCAGGACTCAAGAAAGTAGTAATATTTTGGACAATTTGCTTTCCCGTATGGAACAGTACGCTAATAATTTAGAAACATTAGTTAGTGAAAGAACACAAGATTATTTGGAAGAAAAGAAGAAGTGTGAAGAACTTTTATATCAATTGTTACCCAAGTAAGTATCTATTTTTTAGAGTACTAATACACCAACTCTGACTAATACTACCTGTTAGTTGACCTAAATGTAAGGTATGTATTCTCCCAATTTTAACCTACGGCGCCCAAACTTAGTCATTAACCGAAGCTCAAAAGTCCAGGCTCAAGGTGTGTCAACGAGCAATGGAGCGCAGTATTTTAAGCCGGGTACTCACCTGCGAGCCGTAACTG
>BHDV01034709.1:135685-157823 GCA_005406045.1 Adoxophyes honmai
TAATGGGTTTAAAAACTCTTACCTTAACGAGTTTTTTCTTAGTTTTAGCCATATTTTCATTTGTTTTAGGACAATATCAATTTTTTTTACACCTTTCACCGGCAAACTAACCATAAGACGCTTTCATCTGTTGACTTGACATAAGTTTATTTTCTTAATTTTAACGGATGCGTTCGGATACTTGTGGTACGTTAGCATGTTCAAGTACAGTGCCGCCACTTATTGGAAATTATTCTGAGCCCTAAAGATATCGGGTAACTCCGCTTTATGACCATAAACAACTATCACTGAATTACTCCATATCACGGATTTACCAAGGTTTACCCTACGTGCGTTTACGGTGACATGATTATTTTGATACCGCCTTTCATCTATGCTAGGTCTTTCACCGCCTCTCATCTATGTTAGTGCCATGGATAAACTTGCAATAGATACTACACACGATATTATGAGAATATCTAAAAAACGGGATGATCATTCAGGCTTTCAAAGCTTTTTACCGAGACTCTCTCTACTACTATCTACTATCACAATCATTTGCCTCCGTTAAATAATAGCAGTCTCTCTATGTCCTCTTAAGTTTTAAACGCTCTGACAGCAGAAGCGGAGTGACACGGCGCAGTGTCGTAAAGGTATGAACGTATCGCTTCTTAACCGGCCTTTATTGCGCCCTTTTGAATAATTTCGAATGTACCGATACCGTCACGCCACCGCACTTCCACTGTCAGAGTTTGGAGTTTTATGGCGAAGGCTAGACGTTCAATAAATATTGTCATCCTTCAATATTTATCTCATATTGTGATATTGGTCATCTAGTCTTGCTATATTGATGGAAAATACACTGAATTCATAAACAGATTGTAATCCATCAGTCTCATATTGAAGGATCACAATAATTATTGAACGTCTAGCCTTCGCCTAAGAGAGTGTGCTTCAGCTCTGGGTTACTCCTGATCTAATTGTTCCACCATTGTCCCAACAGGTAGAAACTATCGGCGACGCGTACATGGTGGTCTCTGGGCTCCCAGAGAGGAACGGGACTCGGCACGCTTGCGAGGTGGCCCGGATGGCACTGGCCCTGCTGAACGCCGTGCGGCGGTTCCGCATCAGGCACCGGCCCCATGACCAGCTGAAGCTGAGGATTGGATTGCATTCTGGTAAGAAATCACTACAGTCAGAATTTTAAAGAAGTCACTAAAGTCAGAGTTTTATCGATCTCGCATCGCTTAAAAATCTTTGAAAATAATTGCTAGTGTGAACAAACTCTAAGTGGAGACCATAAACCATTCTATTCAGTGAACACAGAAACTGATTGAAAAAAAATCGTTTTGATGATTGATAAGAACTTTACTATATCTCAATCAGTAACACTATTTTCTTCGCAACTTCATAGTTTTTGCCCTACTTGATCAAACAAAATAAACGAAACTAAATAACAAATTATCATAACCCAGCAAAATACGTAAAACTAGACGCGTCTGAGAAATATGTCTTCACAAAAGTAGACCTGTATTCATCGGACCAAAAAAAGCGCTTAAAACGGGAGAAGGCGGATCAAACTATAAATCTTTTTTGTCCTATCGCCTTCAACTGAGTTTAAAGTTGTTACCGAATAATGGACAAGTTTAAATGTGAAGTTTAAAATAATGAATTCCTAACGGAGTTTTTTGCTATATCCGAAAACAATGCAATACAGTAAATAAATGGTGAAGTACAAGGGCGAACTTAGACCTTAACAGATATCTTAAGCTTCGTCGTAACTTCATCCAATCTCTCCTACTTCAGGTATTGACTACAAACCCTTAATTTTTGGCACGTCTACACAAGAGAATTTCTGTTTGTTACTTTTAAGGCGTAATCTTTCGTATACCACGGAGCTTTTTTCTTTAACATAATTCTTAATCATTTAAATAATCCAAAGCCCACTCCTGTCTTAAGTATCTCCTGATCCGTTCCCTTATTTACATTCGCGGAGTATATTTCAGTTTGCCTCATTACCCTGCAAAGTGGGTGGTATGAATAAAGATATATTTTTGCGGGACGAAATGAGACATGAAATAAATGCGGCTGTACCTTGTGATTTGGCGGGTTTTGTTGTCGGTTCGTAATTTGTTCCAATGTTGTGGATGAATAAGTAGGAATAGAATAGGATAAAGGCAGAAGCATAAAAGCAGTATCCAACAATAAACAATTAGTCTCTTCGAGGGTTTGAGAAGACTTCCGTAAATTTTATAGACCCCCGAAAAAAAAACTAGTTGTTGGTATCTGTCCATACGCATGTAATAAAAATAGAACCAAAGTTATTTTGAACCATTTTTAAACTCTAAAAGTCTAAATGTTTGAGAAACTACAAAGCTAGTAGGAAACGAAAAAAAAAACAATAAGAAATAAGAAGGCCAAAAATAAGATACACCGTACCATCGCGAACAGGGATTGTTGAGCCACGTACCTATTTTTGTAACTTAGTCGTGTAATACTAATCCAATAGCTGACATCTAGTCTGTCACATCGGTCAATGATTACACGTCTAAATTGCGAACAGGGCAAGTGGCTCAACAATCCCGGTTCGTGACTGTACCTGCCACTTAAGTTGGTGCGCACGCATTATTAAAATAAATATAACATTTCTTTATAAAACAGAAAACGTGATCGAGCAATTACAAAATGGATCCCACCATTTTTTATTCAAAGAGATTTTTTGCGGTTTCTAACTTCAAACTGCATTATTATGTAATTTATTTGATGAAGACCTAATTTTCGTTTGCGATCTTAAATAAAAAGCCTAAATAAACAGTACTGTAATTAATTAGATACTTCAGTTAGCTTGGTCGAAGGAATTTATTTACGTTTCTTTTACTGTGGAAATGAAAATTGTATCATTCTTCTTGATGAAATACCGTAATCTTGAGTTACTTTGCCCACAGATACAAACCTTTTTTATTCAATTAATGATTTATCTAGTTCATCATCATGCGATTTAGCTTTTGTCGTAGTGTTTGCAGTATTTTTTTGGGATTTACATATTATATGTACATCACGTCTCTATTTCCAGTGGGGTAGGCGGAGCATTTGAAATGTTAGATAAACAAAAACATGACTATTTCTCGCTTCTCAACCACTTGTAACCTATTTCTAGGTTTCAAATTAAAAGATACAATAGTGAGAGATTCGCCTGTCGCCTAAAATATATCTTAATCTATGATATTTTAAACCCGGTACACTCTATCTGTATCAAAGGTATGGTTTTATTTAATCACTAATCTTAATTAAGTAGGTTCAATTTAATGGTTATAATATCCTTGAAAACCATAAAGATCACCATTATTTAGCAATAATGTCTCTGGCAATCTAAATTTCCATTATAGTCTAAATAAATGTCCTTTAAGTCTCCATTACGCGTGATAATGTGACTGTCATGCAGAGGTCATAATTCGACTTGGCACGTGCGTACATGATATTTGATTACTGTGGGTGGTTAGTGATGTCAGTCATATAAAATATCGATAAAAATATCGAGCAAAACTAATATTTAAATTCCTTCACTTCTTACTCAGATAAAATTCAATCTTGACACAATTAAAGATGTTTTGTGGCCTGGATAATAACACCTCTGTGTGGATGTCGTAAGAGACGGCTATGGAAAAAGGTTTAGGTATGCTTTAGGCGACAGGCTAGCAACTGTCATCGTTACACTTCTCCCATCTGTTTTTAGACCTAAAATTTAATTCATAACATATTACCTATACTTTTGCTCGTATGGTGTCGGATTTAGAATAAAACTTATTTATTTCTGTCGTAGACGTCTGTTTAAGATTTAAGCTGTTTCAGACGTCATGGTAGCAACCGGTCACTATAATACCACTTTTATCCAACTTTCTAACGTTTCGAGTGCGAAAAATAAAATAAAAACACTATTTATTTATATTAACCATCAAATCCGTGAAAAAAGCCATGGTAGCCCAGCGGTTCGACCCGTGGCCACTCAAGCAGAGGGTCGTGGGTTCAAACCCCGGGCTCGCACCTCTGGATTTTTCGGAATTTATGTACGATAATCGAATTTGATATTTATCACGAGCTATTCGGTGAAGGAAAACATCGTGAGGAAACCTACACATAGCGACCAAGTAATTCAACGTTGTGTGTGAAGTTCCCAATCCGCACTGGGCCCGCGTGGGAACTATAGCCCAAGCCCTCTCATACTGAGAGGAGGCCTGTGCCCTGCAGTGGGACGTATATAGGCTAATGATGAACCATCAAATACCGTGCTTCTGAAGACATAAAGGCAGATCTTCTGACGAAAGCTTTGCCTGCTATGAAGTTTATTAAACTTCGGATGAAGATGAATATATAGTCTGATTTCGTGAGGCGGAGTATTGTA
This sequence comes from Adoxophyes honmai, assembly GCA_005406045.1. Lineage (NCBI taxonomy): Eukaryota > Metazoa > Arthropoda > Insecta > Lepidoptera > Tortricidae > Adoxophyes > Adoxophyes honmai. The sequence continues at coordinate 140,064 of BHDV01034709.1, forward strand.
ATAAATAGATTGATAGGTAGCACGAAATAATCTATAATAGTAATATCTTTGGTCTTCATTGTGACTGTGTCTGCCAGACAATGAAAATGTCACAATTGTATGGTCGTGTAATAAAAAGAAGACTATTTCAGTAACAGTTATATATTTATATGAAACTTACTTTCACTAACTTGATTTGATCGATAATATTTTTCCCATCTCTAATAGGGCCGCAGTTCCTTAAGTACTTCCCAGCTGAATATTTCTCCGTCACAGGTGTCAACGACATTCCTGATATCTCTCACTAACAAATTCAAAGGGCTTTTATATTTTATTAGGGGTTCTATTGAAACGGAAAATATAGTCTGTGCTGTGATACATAATAATGATCACGAAATTTCTTTACTGAATAAAAACGTATCGATTTTTTGTCCTCGTGTTGTCGGGTTTAGAATAACTTGGATTTTGAATTTCGGTGACAGGCTAGGAACCTGCATTATACCTGCCAATTTATAACCCTAAAAAATGTAAGTATGTAGCGTTTTGTGTTTGTGTAAAAAAACTAGGTTTCGTGTGAAAAATGAAACGAACCGTATTCAAATGCCATCCGGATGGCTCTAACAATGTTTAACGCAATAAAAAACAAATGAGTTGCAACCAATTCCAACACAACCCAAGTTCGAAATTCAAAATTTCGAGACGGTAATTTGATCTCTCATTTCCAACAGGCCCGTGTGTCGCTGGCGTGGTGGGTCTAAAGATGCCCCGCTACTGCCTCTTCGGCGACACGGTGAACACAGCGTCGCGGATGGAGTCGAACGGCGAAGCGCTCAAGATACACGTGTCACCGACCACCAAGGCGTTGCTGGATACTTTCGGAACGTTCCATTTGGAACTGAGGGGGGAGGTTGCTATGAAGGTAAGAAGTCTTCAAAATTCGAATCTTTATTTATGCAAATAGGCTCCAAAGAGTACTTTTACGTTACTTTCGAGTTTAGCAGCGCTTCAGTAACACCATCATTGCCAAGAAGAATGCGCCGCAAGAAACTTGCCAGAAAGTAATTTTTTCAAAATATTTTTTTACAAAATTTAAATTGTTACAAAAAAATTAATGTCCAAATCTTCAACAGGCTACCAAAAAGCAAAACCGAATTCCGACAGGAGATCGCAAATGTAAGATCCTGTGGGATAACAAAATATCAATTCTTCTCTAGATCTTGTCTAGTTAAAAAAAAGTTCGGATAATTTTACTGAAAACGTTTAACACTGCTTTAGTGAGATGTTTTAAAGTAAATTTCTTTAATAAAGAAAGAATCTTTGCTTTTGCTAACTAAATAATCCAAGTTTTTTTTTGTTTAACATACTAACATGGACAGACATGGTTTTATCTAAGTCACGTTTCGTGACACAGCTTACTCCATCCAGGATCGCAGACGTAGTAAACAATAACAATAATATTTGAATTTTTCCGCTTCGCTATGGCTTCCCTTTTAATAAGGCGTGTTTATTATCATACTTAAAAGTGAATGCGAAATAAAACCCATAACTCTCTAAACAAATAAATATTCAACAGATCCAATGCTTGCGAATAAAAATTGTATATTGCGATACCTTCTTGGGGACGTGGAGTTTTATGTTACATTGAATTTACGATCCGTGCCATTACATGTATTGTAGCTCATTTCTATAGATGCGACGACCTGCAAAACCCTCTCGACTAGCAAATGTACAGAACAGATACGAACAGAAGAGAATCAAGTGGATGTACCATCGCCAACAGGGATTGTTGAGCAACTTACCTATGTTTATAACTTGGTCGTGTAATACTAATCCAATAGCTGACATGTAGTCCGTCATATCGGTCATTGATTACACGTCTAAATTGCGAACGGTGGCAAGTGGCTCAACAATCCCGGTTCGTGACTGTACTTCTCTTTTCATGCCTACTCTCGGCGGTCGGTTAACTTAGTTCAATAGGGCATCGGTAAAGTGATGAAAATATCTAATTTTATCGGAATAAGATGCTTGTATTGTGCCATTTCTAAATTTGCATAAAATGCTTAATCTTTTGACGTTATTTGCTCGTTTCGTTTCAATTTTTTTCTAACGGGAGGTCCTCATAGTGTAAATTCTTATTTCGCTGATAAATTCAATCAACACTTATCCAGTATTCTTTTGAACTTTACATTACTTTTTGGCTCATGGCATCTTAAGTAACTATTCAGAGTTGCATAAAATAAAAAAATAAGCTTCGAGAGCTTTCCAACAGAATTCTGGCACTGACATTAACAAAAAAAAAGGAAAATTCATAAAAAGTCGAAATTTGCTAATAACTCGGAAACCATGCAACTTTTATTAGGGTCATGGTAGACTGGTTCGCTGCCTCTTTGGCTGACCTACCTCCAGCGTCACTGTGACGTGTCACTTATGGCACTGTATTTTAAAGTGTAATAAATATCCACTGTCATTTACCATATTTGCAGTAAGCCAGTGGAAAATATGTTCAAGGCATTTTCAACTAAAATATTGTCACAGTTCCAGTAGTTACTTTTGGAAAGGTTGCAGAATCGATTCCAGGCGCGCATCTCAAGCAGACGGCAACCGCGCTCGGACTGGTCCCAACTGTTCTGAGATACCCTGTCTATGGGCGCTTGTGCACTATCATGAATTTTGCGGACCGGTTTTTTACTTAATGTCTCGTCTCGTTTGCTATTACATGAAATAGAATTATCGTGAGCGGGACGGCGCGACAGACTGTCAAAACCCGGACGGCCGGACCGTGAAATTCATGGTAGTGCACAAGCGCCCTATGTATGCAATCAAATGTTCGAGCGCACTTTATATGGAGATTGACTTCTGTGCCAATCTGTTTTGTGGCTTGAAAATGATAAGACGTTAAATTAAACCTGCATAATGCCTGGTGAAGTGGAACCCCGTGAATTCAGCGTATGAATGCCGTTAAAAAGATTTCTCATTTCTCCGGTTTACCGACCAACATACCGCCCACGCCGGCTTAACTTCGAATAAAAAGAGAACCGCTTTCATAGAGCTCGGCTTCATTAAATTCCACTGAATATGTGCCTATTTGTACCGTAAAATGAAATGTGCTGATTTACATAATTAGGTATTTTAATGATCGCGCGGTTATTTTCACAGCGTCTCCTAATTGAATAAAGATGAAGACCTACGAAAAATACACGTTTCTTTTCAATTTCAGCGGGAATTCATTTGGAATTTTCCGTAATTATAAATATTGTCTGATATTTTGAATATTCATGGTTTTTCTTGGAAAGGAAAAATAAAAGTGGAAGAAAATTTTGACTCTGTGAAAGTAACATCTGAAAATATTTTTAATTATGTAGTTGTAATAATACTTAGGTTCAAATAATAACTTAAAATAATCCAGCTGTCTCCTTTGATTACGTAGATTGGTTTTTTACAGCTTTATGTATCCAATAGGACAAAATGGTGTTCCAAAGTTTTGTGCCAATTTTCCATTCACTCTGTATGAGGTAATATCAGAGGAAATACCTACAAAAAAAAACTGGTCTAGTGTGAATCGGACTCGCACTAGATGCGTTCCTTACCATTGACTAGGTAAATAAGTGCCTACCTGAAAAAATATCACAAAAGATGGAATGGGAAAAACGTAAACAAAACATTTTTAAAATAATTTGAGTTATCTGACTATTATAATATATAGTGGGTATCCTAAACCACTACTAATTCTGTAATCACTACAATATGTAACAAATGGACCACCATGTCGTCGATAAAAAACAAAAATTCATCTTTGATTAGTTCACGCACATCATTTACCAAGTGAATTACTTTGTTCACAGGGCAAAGGAACTGTAATCACCTACTGGTTAATAGGAGAGATAGTGGACCCAAACGCACCGCCGCCCAAGGATAAGCCCTCGCTGTCGAAACTGCAAACACAATCGACTGAGAGCGCCTCTCTTCTTCATCTCACTCCGTTCAGACAGAGACTAGATCACGGCTCCAGATCCTCAAGCAGACGGGGCTCTGGCATCTTCCAGCAAAAGAACAACGATTACACAAAACTAGAGAAGGAAGCTCAACCTCTCTTACAAAATCTCAAAATACAAAGACAGCAGTCAGATCCCACTGAACCAGTGGCCAACGGGGTCCCTCCCCCCGAAGAAGACAAAACCAGTGTATCCAACTCCATATCACTTAACGTCAACTCCCTAAACCACAACTCGGTGAGTCAGAGCGGTCAACCCAAAGTGAAGCTGAAGGACTGCCAAATGAACGCCATAGGTAATCACAATTCGAATAAAGTAGGTAATAACAATTGGATACCGAAACTGCCCCAGGCCAGTTCGTTCGACAACGGCGCTAAAAAAGGCACCCAATGCCTGAAAGACTACAGCAGTGTACCATTATTATCTAAAGCTGATACGCCAAATGATTCAATCGTGTAAGGGTGTAATAAAATACTTAAAGTGTTTTACTTATTCAATGGCAAATTAAGAGAGAAATTTTAAATTTTACGTGTGACTATTCAATGTTTTAAATGTCGGTAGTCATTAGTATCTCAATTGTTGAAAGTGTGCTCAGTTGGGTCAGGGATGGGACGATCAACATTTGGATGTGCCTACGAGTTCTGTGGATACGAATTCATCAAAACTAACGGTGAAACAGGACAGAAATAGGACAGAACAAAGTTCATGGACCCAAAAATAATCAGGGAGGAAATGTTCCGCGACATACGACTAGCAACGTCACAGGACGATTCGCAAAATCGTCCGACAACAATTTAATGACGCAAGGAGATTTTTCCCTGAAGCCCTGACTCGTTAGTCGTCTCTTACATTCCTTAATACGAGCTTTGTAAGACTATCCTGCCATAGGTGTGATACATTTTGATATCTCGAAAATGGACATCGAAATTTTCATTCATTTTCATCTGCTAACTTCAAGCTATTCGCTAAGTAATCTTGGTTAATATTCGGGCGTTTGGAGCACCGTCATTTTTCTCAACACTTTTTATATCACTTTCCTTGAGAAATGGATACACTAAAACTTTAGTGTGTGCGTGTAGAATGTCGCCGACTACCATGTCGTTTACACTGTTGTGGTCGCCGCGTGCGACATTATGGTGAACAACTAAAATCCCATTGTAATTGCTGCTTTATACACACACGCTATATGCTATACTTAGTATATCAATTACTTTATAAATCTGATATAAAAAGTGTTGCGAATAATGATTGCGTTTCAAACGCCCGAACATTCACCACCCACACTGTGTACTTAAATGTTGTACTTATTTATTTTTCCAGTGATGACACTATACTAGGATGTAAATATATACTTAAGTGTTTATTTATTGTAAATATCGTAGTATTAATGTAACGTCGTTGTGATCTTAGCAAAAGGTATTCTGAAATAATGTAAATTAATGGTAAATGTAGACGAAATAAATATTAAACCCTCAATGTTTTAAAAACGTTATAGCAAATATAAAGAGTGAGAATGACTTTGTTTTTAATTTCTTATTCAACATTTAAGTTTGCAATTTCCACTCCACATTGCACTACTCGTAGTTTAATGGTATGGGTACTATCTCAAAGTTCCATGGCTTAATTTGGATGAGGGTAATTCCTCCTAGTTCGAATTTAAGCCATATTGCTTTGACATAGAGTGCCGTGCCAGAATAACGTCGAACACTTGGACATGTACCTCAATCGACTGTTTTTTTTAATCACAAGGAAGGAAATTACAAATCGTACCAAGCAAGATACCTGATCAGATAACACTAGAGCAGCGGTCAGCAACGCGCGGCCGGCGGGCGTTCTGCTTGCGGCCCGTGAATGTTTTGCCTTTTTACTTTCCCTTTGGAATATGACCAATTATGCGTAGGCTTCTAGGGTTAATGTTCATAACTACGGCCCGCATTTAGTTTATTTTGCCACCTTGTGGCCTTTGCTGGCCAAAAGGTTTCCGACCGCCGCTGCACTAGATGGATTGATGTGTATTACCAACTCACAGTCCTAAGATATAATGAGCGTTTCTTATAATTACTCCCATTTTCAACGAGAGAAAAAATCTGGTAAGTATTTTTCCTATTACGTTACCATTTTAAAGACATCTGGAAGAAGAAAAAATATCACATCATCAAATTTTCTCTCATTACAAAGGTAAGAATTGGTTATTTTAAGGAAAGACAATGTGAAAATTGCGGAAAACATCGTTTTACGCAGGCTTTACGCAGTTTTCCAACTATCAAAATGCAAAATCAAAAGTATCCGAAACCTTTGAGCATGTATAATATTTTATGACGAAAGGGATGAATGTGAGTGAAACGAGAGAAACGTGACAGAACAGACTTTGCCCATAACAACACTAAAGACACAAATGATGTATTCGCGCGATTAAATAAAAAAAAGTAAACAACAATTACTTGTCTAAAAACTCACCAATCGTATTAAAATTACTTGTAACACGCTTAAAAATAGTATTAAAAGATGAGCAAAGTCAAGCTATACTTAGTTGCCATAGCAACGGCCAGATCAGTTCGAAGGTCGAACTGAAAGGCGTAATTTAAATCAGCCCTTTAATTTAAACTATTCGTCGGCATCACAGTCTTTTCATCGGATAATAATTAATTTGCGAATACCAATTGTGAAGTTTCTGAGGTATTTGTTTGATAAAATTCAACTTTTGTAATTAGATTTTTAGTCACAACAGTCTATTGGTAGTTAATGGATTCAGCGTCTATTTTAGAAAGATATTGGAACATTTTTATTTTACAGTATTGTCAGGGTTTTTGTAGACGTTATAAGATGATAAAGGAAATAGGTTAAAGTTAAAGTATATTTTAGGCTAATAAACTGCCACTATTACCTGACAACTTAAAGAGTAAAAAATATGCCAGAAGTGTTGTCTATGTAGAGCGTTCCGTGTGTCCTGCTTACCCCATTTTGGAACTCAAGCGTCATGTAAAACAATCTACAACTATGTATTTTGAATTATACGTTTTGTAATTATTTATAAAACTAGAAAGTATAGGAGAAGAACCATGAAAAATATAAAAACACTGGCGTAGCGATTAGAAAGAAGACGGATAAATTTACTTGTTTCCAAATGTACGCGTGTTTAACAAATACGATTTTAATTGTGCGGCGAGCAAAAACAATCTCAACTGGCCTTTTGATCCCATTCGGCGAGGGATCGCAAAAAAGTATGATTAATGACAGAGCTCGCTTTTGGGCAAAATAACTACTTCTGGCCCGGTTGTTCGTAAATCATGTTTTGTAGATTCGCTGTCTGTTTTCATTACGGCTTTATTAATATAAATACTTGGAAGCAGTCTTTGATTGTTATTGAAATAAATACAAGCACGAGTATTCATTAGCAATTGAGATTTAACCTAGAAATTATACATACGCCTATATTCCCTAATGGAATTGCCAGAACTCACGAAATGTTACAAAATCAAAACTACATCACGCTTCGCAGCCACTTTTAAAATAATTTTAGGTTTAAACATAGATGATAAAAGTACAATAGTGACGGGTATTTTGTATTTTAGCATACAGCAATTTAGCAAAACATAGATAAACTAATTTCCTAAGTCGCTTCTTACAACATCTATAGAAGAAATGGAAAGGTTCTAAATCCAACACCACACGGGTCACAAATTTGTGGGTAAAAAATAGAAATTATGCTACGTTTACACGCTTGCCGGAGGCTTGCCAAACGTCCACAAGCTCCAAGCCTTTACAAACGCTCTTACCATACAAAAGTTCTTGCAAGCCACCGCAAACAGCCTGCTTACACGCTTGCGTTTGTGGACGCTTGTGTAGACTTGCCAAGCGTGTAAACGTAGCATTAGAGGATTATTTTTGTTTTCCGTCTAAGTCTAAATAATTTTCCCAATTCCAGCTTTCATATTTTAAGCGGAGAGCAAATATTTGATCGCTACTTTGGCTTTTGCTAAAACAAACTTAGAAAGTTAAATACCCAAAAGATCGGCAAATCGACCAGAACTTAAATAAATAAGAAAAGCCTTAAGATGTCTTGCTATCTTATAATAGAAAAATGTTTTTGTGAAGAAATTTAATATACATTCTTTTATCAGACTTAACTGAAGTGATAAATAATTAAGACAGTTAATTCCAATAGTCAATTTCATCTCAGTAAGAGGTATCACAAAGTAAGCTTAAGAGTGAGGCAAAACGAGCGTAATTTTGGGACTCGTGAGTAGCAGAATTTCGGCCGCAAAAAAATCTGATGTATTCGGTTTCATACAAAAATGCAGTCGGTGACACATGACGACGCAAAATTAATACCGCAAAATGAGAAACGTAAAACTGGTCACCGAAAATACGCGACTCACAAGTCACAAAATTACGCGTTTTGGCTTCACCCTTAAGGTGGAAATCCATTACACCATAATTATCATGCTATGACCGTGCTATGAATGTGTCAGGCACGGAATGTAACGCGACATGGATGGCTATGCCCACACAACGTGTCCACATCATTTCATATTGACGGTCCGTGCATGGCACGCTACGGGTATGGTCAGTGACGGAACGGGCTAGTATGCACAGCCTCCTACTTTGTAATACAAAGAATATTTTTTGTCTGACACGTTCATAGCACGGTCATAGCATACATGCATACATAAATATCATCACGCCTCTTTCCCACAGGGGTAGGCAGAGACTACTTTGTTCCACTCGCTACGATCCTGACATACCTCTTTTGCTTCATCCACAATTTTATCAGTCTCCTCATACATGCTCGTCGGTTTCGGGTACTCTTGACCTGACCTGTTTCTAAAACGTCCGCGATTTGGTCACGGAACGTCCGTCTAGGTCTTCCCCTCCCACTGCACCCATCCACATTCCCCGTATAAATTTGTATAAATTTGGTCATAGCATGATATGGTGAAATGGATTTCCACCTTTAAATGGACAAAAATGAGCAGCAAAAATTAAACATCCGTATGGAGGCGGATTCAGAATAACACCTCTCCATTTCTTCCGTGGATGTCGTAAGAAGCGACTAAGGAAACGGGTTAAGACCAACTCAAAACCTAAAAAACATGCTGGAATTGGGCACAATGCGTGTAATAGTCAAGGTTTTGTATTATGTAGTGTTTTGTGTGATTTGGCTATCCCATCAAAACATACAGACGATGTATGTATGAAAATTAAACAATTTTAAAAATGCTATCCTAAGTCTATTTTTTTAGTTTTTCAAACGTGACGCGAATCCATTTTGAATCGCCATGTATTTGATGGCTCATGAGTTAAACTCGGCCGACATCCAGTGAGTGCTGCCTGTGTATCTGACAGGTCAATCAGAAAGATGGGAGGATGATTACCCACATCTCACTCTAACCTGTCGCAGTAGCTGTAATGAGCAGTAGTTTAACTACAACCAAGGAACTATTTTATTGAACTGATGCAAAATGCTGAGTGTAGGCGACGTAGGTATTAGGTTTTTATAACGTGTTAGGTACAAAAATACGAGTAAAGCAGATAGGGGTTTAAAAAAATAATACATACAATCACGCCCGTATTCCCAAACGGGGTAGGCAGAGCACACAAAACACTACATAGACAAAATGATGACTATTTCACGTTTTGTGGCCACTTCTAGCATGATATTTTTTAGGTTTTGAGATGGCAGGTACAACAGTGACAGATTGCTGGCCTGTCGCCAAAAGTATACCTGAACCTATGTCCTTAATCGCCTCTTACGACATCCACGGAAGAAATGGAGAGGTGTTATTCTAAACCCGAAACCACAAGGCTAAAAAAAAAAAAATTCCTCTTATTGAGTTTGCAAACCTCTTTGAGTGAAAAATTTAAAATCCGGCAAAGAATAAACACTGTTAAAATAATCTATGATAGCTTCAGTTCTATTAAGTGACAGCTTACTAGGGTTTATAATATTTTTCGCTTTAACAACTTTCATTTTTTACCAGGTTTTTTGTAACACGTTGTATTCATACATATACATACATATACATATTCTCACGCCTGTGTTCCCAAGAGGGGTAGGCAGAGCACATGAATTCAAAAAATCTAGTGCCACGTTAAGCAAATTCAGGGTAACCAGATGGTTAAACGTGATATTGCAGTGACAGGTTGCTAGCCCATCGCCCACAATACACTAACCCTTTCCCAGAGTCGACTCTTACGACACCCACGGGAAGAAAGGGGTAGGTGCTATTCTAACCCGGCACCACACGGGTAAAACGTTGTATCCGAAGGTTGTATATTATCTTGTTACTGCCCTATAATAAAGAGGTAGCTTTCAGCGCGGAAAGTTAATAAGGAAAACAAATGAAGGGCAGTTGCTGCCATTCGATCCGTGCTACGAGTTGTTATTAGGAATAAATACGTTTTATTGAAATTAACAGTTTATAGTTTTCATGATCTTTGTGCTAGTTTGTCTAGTCTTTACTTTTTCACTGTTCATTCCCGAGAATCGATTTCAACGAATGGGTCGTGGACATGGCTTCCGAGAAGTGACAGGCTACGTATAATTGCGGAAAACATTTTCCACGGAATATACGCATTGCTATAGTTGAACCCGTGTGGTGTCGGGTTAGAATAGCACCTCCCCCTTTCTTCCCGTGGGTGTCGTAAGAGTCGACTCTGGGAAAGGGTTAGTGTATTGTGGGCGATGGGCTAGCAACCTGTCACTGCAATATCTCGTTTAACCATCTGGTTACCCAGAATTTGCTAAACGTGGCACTGGATTTTTGAATTCATGTGCTCTGCTTACCCCTCTTGGGAACACAGGCGTGAGAATATGTATGTATGTATGTATAGTTGAACCAATTGATTTCAGACCCACCGGGAAACGGTGTTACAATAAACGTGATAAAAATATCCTATGATGAGCACCACGATGACACTACGACGTTCTTGTTAGCTAAGACCACACCAGTGCGCTTTCACGTTCACCTTGCGTCTTCCTCTGACGCATGCCCGTGCAACCACAGCGCATGCGCTGAAACTAGATCCGTCCTCAATGAAGACGCGCTGCCGGCGTGAGCTGTTGTTGGTGATTGCACAGGCATGCGTCAGAGGAAGACGCAAGGTGAACGCGAAAGCGCACTGGTGTGGACTTAGCTGTTAGGTTGGTGAGTTGAGAAATAATTGGGTCGTTGGTACAGTTATAGAACCAGGTCTAGGATAACTAAGTATAAAGTTTTGGCAATTAATGATAAGTAGTTCAAATTTAAAAGCCGTGATATCCCAGCCGCTGAACAACACATCGTGAGGAAACCTACACACAGCGACGAAGTAATTCAACGTTGTGTGTGAAGTTCCCAATCCGCACTGGGCCCGCGTGGGAACTATAGCCCAAACCCTCTCATACTGAGAGAAGGCCTGTGCCCTGCAGTGGGACGTATTATAGGCTGATGATGATTATGATGACATCAAATTTTCCGGAATACACTGGAATATTCTAAAGGAGAATCCCTACTTTACCACAAAAACAAGTCACGTAGCACAGTCGATTTTATTTTACTGAAAACGCGGGTATATTCAGTTTTGGCGCGCGAACGTGTCAATTGCGGTATCCGAACTGGGTTCAGATGCAAATTCGGTTCCGAGTAAATATACATACGTCCTAATGGCGGGCAAACGGTTTTACCTCCTTTCGAATCACCTTGACCCGATTTAGAACCTTTGAAAATTGGGATAGAAAAGGTTTTCGGTATCTTAACGACACTGTCTAGTTTTGATAAGAAGCAAGTTATGGGTTTGGTATCCTAGCATGGTTTCATGAAGTGCTTAGTTTAAAACTATGTGCTCGCAAAATCTGAGTGTCTTCTATACAGGGTGGTCGGAAATTGACTGTAAATATTTACCAGTGGTCCGGCCCCTGTAAAATATTTCCTAAAAATGTTCGTTATTGACCTTGTGAGATACAAATGTTTCCTCGCTTTCAGGTCAATGCCCCTCTGTTATACTTACCTTACGTCCCGTATGCAAGTTCCGTTAGTTGTTGCGTACGCACATGCAGTCGTTCGACATTGTGATGTTACGCGGTTGACTTAGAGCGGAAATAAAAGACTGGATAATATTTTCAGATTTTCGTATTTTTTTTTTCAAAAAAGATCCGAGAAAAAAACTTCACAGGGGTGTTCAGACGCGTTTATCTGACCACTGGTCAATTTCTGTATAATATTCCGTGATTAATTTAAATTAGAAATAAAAGTGCAAGAGAAAAATATCAATTAGCTCAATAATATCAAATTTTTAATTATGTCTTATCTGCCTACAAAATCGTAACCATTACAACTCCAAGTTTTAGCCGACCGCCTAATTAATGGAAATCCAAATTATGCAAAGATATTATGAAAATCATAATTTATAATTTTTCGAGTTTACGAACCTTCTGCGACTTAACGATAAACTTTGCGATGTCGTAAACCGAGATTAGGGCAAGAATTTGCGCTACTCAAGGAAAAATATATTAAATTGTATTCAAAAGATCGTAATTTATTGCAGGAGACAAAAGTCTTTATTAAATATAAACCTAATATATTAAAGATGGTTACCAACAAGTCTTTATGTAATTTTGGTTACTCTTTTAGCATCAAATGGTACCAGACACGTTTCATTCAACACTTGATGTTATCAAAAGTTTTGAAGCATACATACTTACGTTCCCAGTACAGTAGGTAGAGTGTATGAAACGCTACATAGACAAAAATATAACTATGTCACGTTCCATGCCACTTCTAGCATTTATTTTAGGTTTTAAATTAAGAGCTTATAATTGTGTTAAGTTGCTAGCCTGTCGCCTAATATATGTCCTAACAATAATCTATTTTCCTAGTTGTCTTTTACGACATCCACAGAAGAAATTGAGAGATGTTTTATGCACCCCACCACAAGGTAACCAATCATTCTGATTCAAAAAGTCGAAAATCCAACCGAACAACGTAAAATCAGTAACGAAAAACGTACTTTCTAAAAAATCGCTTCGATTAGGCAATTCAATAGGAAAAGTAATTCCAAAAACAGTAGATTACATGCAAATAGCTTAAGGTCGACATTCCATTAAACGGAATCGCACTTGTTCGTAAATTTATAGCAGCGTTAGTCTTTATAGTGACAACTCCCGAGTTCTGTACGGATGTTTTATTACTTTAAAAACTTTAATTAATAGGTAATGGATGAATGGTTTAAAGAAAGAAACGTAACGCGAGACTCACTCTACGCGAGCTTTTGAGTTTCAGAGTATGTTTTTAATATAAGTATTTTTTTTTTTTTATATTTTTATTAGCTGGCCTGGTGATTTCGTTCAACTTGGGTAAGTTTTTTTTTGCAAGATTATCAAATTTTCTCACCTTTAAAACCTTCCTTGGACAACAAACATTTCAACACTAAACAAATATTTCAAGACCAAACTTAGCCCAATCGGTCCACCCGCTCTCGAGTTTTAGTGAGACTAACGAATAGCAATTCATTTTTATTAACATAGATAGTAAAAAGATTTATGTGTTACTTTCACCTAAGATGGCATTAGACGCCTTTTTATTTTGTAATGTGACATGTTTATTTAGCTTAAAACATTTATTTTACCAATGTAATTGCTATCTTTCAGACAAAAACTGTAGATTTCAGATATGGAACGCGAAAAAAAATTACAAAAATAAACAAAACACTGCTACAGCAGTTATCGCCCTCACGACTCCTGTCGTGTCTAATGTCCTCAGTATCTTTTAATTCCTAACTCGCTAATTTATATTAACATCATATCCCAAATCCAATAACGACTCTAACAGCTGTGTCTTACGATCGCTTTTAACTCCAAATGGTGAGTAATAAAACCGAAATTGCGAAAAAAAGTCCCTCTGACGCCCTGTCACTCATGTTACGAACCTCGTAAAAAGGGAATAAGGAAAAGGGAGGGGAAGTACCATGGTTTACTGTCCCGCGTCTTTAGCCAAAATCCCGGAAGGCCTTTTGGGATTCCGTTGGAGTAAAGATAGTCCATTGACTCCATTGTCGGGATGATAATAGCTGACAGAAATTGTGCCAATTTTAGCTCGTGACACACTCTGTAGCTATTTGCAAGAGCTCGCCACATAAGAATGAAAATAATCGATATAATTCATACATCTATGTGGTGTCGGGTTAAGAATAACACCCCTCCATTTCTTCTGTAGATGTCGTAAAAAGCGACTTAGGAAATAAGTTAAGGCACATTTTTGGTGACAGGCTAGCAACCTGTCACTGTTACATCTGTCAACTCAAAATCTATAAAGATATGCTAGAAGTTGCCACAAAACGTGAAATAGTCATTGTTTTTGTCTATGTAGTTGTTTGTGCGCTCTGTCTACCCCTTTTGGAAATAAAGGCGTGATGTACGTATGTTATTCATGCATTAATAACATAAAGCGGTAACTACACTGTCAGCGAACTTCTAGGTAGTCCTTATGACGACGGTGTATTACATAAATACATAAATATCAGTGGACAATTTTTACACCAATCACCTAGTCCCAAAGAAGGCAATTTAATGCCTGTGTTATGGGTACTAGACAACGGATAAACTTACTTATATACAGATAAACATCCAAGACTCGAAAGCAAACATTCGTATTCATCATACAAACATCTGCCCCGACCGGGGATCGAACCCGGGACCTTAAGCTTCACAGTCAGGTTCTCTAACCGCTGGGCTATCCGGCCGTCGTATTAATAGTGACAAGTTTGCTAGCCTGTCGCCAGAAGCATATCTCAACCTATTTCCTAAGTCACCTCTTACGTCATCGAAAGAAACGGAAGTGTTATACTAAACCCAACACAACAAAGGCATTTACAAACAAAGTATCAACAAAAAAAAATAGCGAATGTGAACCATGAATCGCTCTCTTTCACGGCGTAATCCATATAAAACACATTTGGAAGATACTTACCGTGAACAATAAACCGTTTGCGGTTTAATTAGAAATGGGAAAATTTATTCAAACGAACGTGTACTCGTACCTACTCATGTAGGGAAAGAAATCAACCTAAAGCGTTCTGTTTACCCACTCATTGATTCCGTTTCTTACTGGATAAACAAGGGCATTTAATTATTTAGAATCGTGTGAGAAAATGGTAGACGTGGCTGACTTCGTTATATGTATAGTCTAGTTTAAAGACAAATAATGTTCATTGACCAATATTGTTTGGAACAAATTAAGCGATTTAAATATGTTAAGAACTCATTGTAATTGCTGCTTTATGTATTATCGTTTTTTTATAAAGTAAGTTTGGCTTTTCATATAGATTTACGTAAAAAAAATTGATACAAGACGCGGAAAGCATTGCAGAATTAATAACAAACAGACAATTTGGAGCTAAATTAGCATTTTTTTAATAAATCAATAATTTACATTGCAGCTAACGCGCGTATTTAGCTTTTAAGTTTTTCTTTATCGTTATTTTGTTAGTATTTTTTAAATATTTCTTTCTCACTTTTAAATAACTCATCGAAATAATTGTTTGTTTTTTGTTACTGCTTCTAATATTGCTTAGTTTATTCTTGAACTTTATTTCCCTCAGACTCTGAGCTTCTTTCTTTTATTATATCAATAGTAAAATCGGAATTCAGATAGATGCCAGCACTTTTTCTGTAGAAGATCCCTTTCCAAAAAGTCACGACGTTCTTGTCTGCTTTATTAGTTGAACCTAAAAGCAAAAGGTCATCGCAATGGTGCTGGATGATCATAAGGGGACTGATGCGTGCCCCAAGTAGCCTTTTACGGTCTCTGTATGGCTGGTTATGGGGTGACGAGATATCTGACACGATGTGTACACCGCCTAATGCGGTTCGGAAGAATTATGGAATAAGTCGGAAAGGGCACACACATTAATACGCCTCCATTCCCAAAGTGGTCGGCAAAGCACACAACTACACAGACAACACCATGGCTATTTTAGGTTTTGTGGCCATTTTAGTACAATTTGTAGGTTTGAAGTTGGCAGGTTTAATAGTGACAGGTTGCTAGCCTGTCGCCTAAAATATACCTTAACCTATTTCTTTAGTAGAGAAACGAACAAATATGAGTTGTGACGTCAGAAAATATTTCGCTTTTTAATAAAAAAATCTGTGGTGCCTTAAACTTTGTGTTTTAAAACCGTTTCTAATTCCGTGTGGTGTCCGGGTTATAGGTTGAAAGATACATCTCCATTTTTTCGTGGATGTCTTAAGAGACGATTGAAGGAACAATTATCTTGGAGTATATTTTTAGGCGACAGGCAAGCAACCTGTCACTATTTATTATACCATTTAACTGAAAGCCTAAATTTTTGCTAGAGGTGGCTGCGAACCGTGAGGATTTTGTTTATGTAGTTACGTTTCATGTGCTCTGCTTAACCCCACTTGGGTATACAGGTTTGATATATGTACTTGTGGTTGTGCAGTGAATTTTTTATCTACTTTGTTCTACTTAAAGTCATACATACCAACCAGGTTAATTTAACCTATAACTTTGCAAAAAATATTTTCAACATTACATCCGCATGATTTGACAAACTTTATCAGAAAACTCTTTTCATTTAACAAACTGCTATAGCAGCAAAACTAAGTCAATGCTTCTCATGATTTATACCTGATCATATCTCGATGGTTACCTGAGAGTTATTGGAGTTCTTCCATAAATATTGCTAGGATTCCTTTTAGGAATCGCCGTCCAATAAAGATACTTGAGACTTTTTCAAGTGTGTCTCCTTTATGGCTCGTGTTGTGAACTTCTGATTCATTTTCCGTAATAAGATAACGGAATTGGTTTTGCTTGAGTGAGATAAACAAGACGATTCGTGTGTACAGTCACGAACAGGGATTGTTGAGCCACTTGCCACTGTTCGCAATTTAGACGTGTAATCAATGACCGATGTGATCTACTAGATGTTAGCTATTGGATTAGTATTACACGACCAAGTTACAAACATAGGTAAGTGGCTCAACAATCCCGGTTCGCGGTGGTACGTGGGCTCCTGCTATCTATGCGATCCTGGTACCACCACAGTCTTTAACAGCGACTCCGGAGCCAAATATATACTTCGCAATTTAGACGTGTAATCAATGACCGATGTGATCTACTAGATGTTAGCTATTGGGTTAGTATTACACGACCAAGTTGCAAACAATAAGTAAGTGGCTCAACAATCCCGGTTCGCGATGGTACAATGTTCTGTGTAAAAATGAATCACGACCAGCAAGTCCGTGACGGGCGAATTTTCATTGTTCAAACATAGTGTAGTTACTAAAATACCCGCAACTCGACTAAAATACAACCCTAGTTCGAACTAACCGTTAGCGCTACCAGAATATCTAGTGTATTTAAAACGATCATGAATTAGATAGCGATTTCGTTTGCGAATTAACGCAGAATTATAGACGTGTCGACCGCGGTAGTTGTGTAAACGTTCCGCTTAGCGGCGCTGTCTCAGTTTCCATAAAACTTTGCGTGAATTCGCAAATGAAATCGTTAACGTATTCATGATCGTTTCGATTACACTAGATTAGTGGTTCCTAACCTGGGGGTAATTACCCCCGTAGGGGTAAAACGGGAATTCTAGGGGGTTAACAGATAGCACAAAAATGAATTAAAATAGCAATAAACAGAATAGTACGGTAAACGGTAGCACGGCGCTCTCATGCGCGCGGCTGGCGACTTACCTACTAGTTACTTAACCCTTAACCACCTACGTGCGGTCTCACAGACAATAGATTACTCAAAATTGTCAATAACTAAACGCGAGTATGTCGCAC
>BHDV01034709.1:158657-237715 GCA_005406045.1 Adoxophyes honmai
TCTTAAATTTTTTAGTCTTAATTTCAATAAAATAAACTGCAAAATATTTTACTATAACCAGAATAATTCGCTTAGCATATTTTAAAAAGTATGTAGTGAAGTTTGCAATAAATGTATTGGCGCCAGCGGAACTTGTCACAAGCTAAAAGTCGCGCGGTTGGTAGTATTGTAGTAACTACGTGGTCGCAGGAGTGCGAAAATGTAAACATGCATAAACAGTTTTCGATATTTTTCCAGTATTGGTGTCATAATAACCCTTTACAGTATATTTAAAACATTTGAACAGACTTATTTCAACTAATACACTGAAAATTTGAAACAAAAACATCGAGTATAACCCAATTTATTTCCCTCCAACCGTAGTGAACATAGGTGGAAGCGTCGTCAAGCGCTGTAGAATATCAAGTCCGTTTAATGGCGGACGCCAATAATTTGGAAGTTTCGTGATTCTATTGTTCTGTTTTCGTGTATTTCAATCGTTGATAGATTTAGGAATGAGTTTTGTTATCGGTGATAGCGTACAAAGTGTTTTAAACGTGAAAGTGCTATGAAATGTTCTGTTCTAACGTGACAAAGGCGCCTGCTAGCTATGTAACCTTTTCCCTAACCTCCTTTACGCCAATGGAGTAGATATGTGATCGATGTGTGTGCGTCGGTGAACGATTTTTCGTCCGTTTCGCGTTACTCTGTGCGAAGTTAATCGGCTTATTAGTGATGGAAGTGTCCGCGTCGCGGTTTTGCAATCCGACGCCCGATTTCGACGTAACGTAAGCGAGCCGGTCGATCGCCAGAGGAGAGTAAGCAGGCGGCCGTCCGCCACCAGCCGACATGGCTGCGACGCAGGCGGAGTCCCAGCGTAGTGATACGAACGTAGAGCAAAGCCCATCGGAGCAGCTCAGTGAATCTCGGAACGCTCTATTACAGAACGGCACTGACAAGTCCGTCGGGCGCGTTCCGCCCGATGGCGTCGTGAATACAAAGAGTAAATCGCCAATGTCAGGTGAGCCGGGGCCGCCGCGAGACGGCGGCGACGCGCCCGGTCACGACCGGGTCGCAGACCGGCCGCCGGGTGACCCGTACGGTCAATACAGATATCCGGACGGCTCGGACCCATATTACGCGCAGCGGCCGGGCTTCGGCGGGAAGCCACGGGGTCCGCCGCCGCAGCAACGCTTTTTCCCTGGGCAGCCGACATCACAGGCGCCCGGCCCAACGCCGACGCTCAACTCGCTGCTACAGGCGAGCGGCGCGCCGCCGCATCGTTACCCCAATAGCTACGAGCAGCCTCCAGCAGGCTATGGACCTGCTCCGGGATGGCCCCCGCCAAGGCCTATGCCCTACAACCCACAGACAAACCCATACAGGAATTCCACGGTAAGCATCATAAATTCATGATCTGAATATTATGTAGAGAACTGTTGTTTGTTGCGATTCATGTTTTTTAACACAACTCCAGAATTTTGGCATTATGGCATTTGTTGCTGCTTTATGCTTTTGTTTTTTAGTGTTCCGTACCCAAGGGTGAAAACGGGACCCTATTACTGAGACTTTGCTGTCCGTCT
The DNA here is from genome assembly GCA_005406045.1 of Adoxophyes honmai. NCBI lineage: Eukaryota > Metazoa > Arthropoda > Insecta > Lepidoptera > Tortricidae > Adoxophyes > Adoxophyes honmai. The sequence goes on from BHDV01034709.1 coordinate 160,220, forward strand.
GTCCATCTGACACCAGGCTGTATCTCAAGAATCGCAAAAGCTAGGCAATTGAAATTTTCAGAGATGATATATTTCTGTTGCCGCTATAACAACAAATACTAAAATCAAAATAAAAATAATTATTAAGAGGGGCTGTCATAGAAAAAAAACGTAATGTTTTGGCTGTTTTTACTGGTTAACATTCTGCGAGCTGTATCTCAAGAACCATGATAGCTAGGCAGTTGAAATTTTCGCAGAATGTGTTAGTATTGACACTACAATAACAAATACTAAAAACAAAATAATAATTAATAAGGGGGGCTCCCAAAGAAAAAAACGTGTTTTTTTTTGCTGTGTTTGGTACGGAACCCTTTGTGCGCGAGTCCGACTCGCACTTGGCCGTTTTTTTTATTTCAATGTAATTGTTAGGTTTCAACTAATAACAACAGAATAGTTGTTGACTAATAGAAAATATTGAAATTTCATGTAAGTCAAACGGAGTGGTCAATATGCATTATTCTTTTTTTTTCTGTGTGGTGTTGGGCTCAGAATAACACCTCTTCATTTCTTCTGTGGATGTTGTAAAGAGGCGACTAAGGAAATAGGTTAACCCCTCATATATGCGGGACGCGAAAAATATAGTGTATAACAGTCTCTTTTGTTCTGTGTCTAAGCATACGAGGGGTTAAGGTACGCTTTAGATGACCGGCTAGCAATCTGTCACTATTATATTAAAAGTAGCTATGAGACATGAAATGATCATGATTTGTCTATATAAACATTTCATGTTCTCTGCCTTCCCCATTTGGAAAATGGGCATGGTAGTATGTATGTATGTAACATGTATATACTAGCAGCTCCTTAAGCCTGTATGTTAAATCACTGCACTTACATTTATAGTTCTTTTTAATAATTGACCAGTCAATTTGTCATATGATGTACTAAGCACCAACTATTCCTTAAGATGAAAACATGTTCGGATAAGGAGTGTTTCTAGGGCTGTCTCTAGTGAACTGTCTGATAAGCTTCATTGGGCATTCTATATAACCTTTAGCTGGTGACGTGGTTTTAATTTCACGTAAGCACTGACGTGGGGGCCTCAGAGGCCCGTACTTAAAAAAATATATTTTTCTGAATGTAGAGATTTAATTTGTCCTGACATTTTATAATTACATCAAATAAGTGTAATTCTAATAAACAAATAAAAATAATAAACAGTTTTATTCAAAATCAGTCTTATTTTTAACAAATAGACCACAGTTAACATTTTTTTGGCAGAAATCACTTGAAATCGGAAATCACTTTAAATGCGTATTTTTTTCCAGCAAAACAAACAAATTAATATTTTTTATAAAAGTTCAATAATGTCTCTAACAAACTAAATAATAAGCAACCGTAGTTCTATGGAGAAAATAAAAAACTGCAAGGCACCAAATCTTACAACTTTACGCACAATCTGGACAAACTTTCTTCGCGCATTGAAGGCAAATATTATGCTTTTACATATGTAACATGTATGTGTAGACTTCCCCTAAAGCTTCAGTGGACACGTGTGGTACCTTCTCCTTTGTTTTACATCTTCTTCTGGAACTTCTGGACGCTCAGCCATATCAGACCCTAGCACTCATAACTACTGTGTCACTGAGCATAGAAAATCTTTTACTTTCACTAATATGTACGCTATCATCGTTATTGCTTGACCCTTTTCTTCCGGATAATAAAGTAGGTTCCATTTTGGGATAGTTAATCAAATACTAAAAGAAAAAACACAAAATATGAAGAAAAACATCAGTTCAAAAAGTTACGTTAATACTGATGTGGGGTCTGAGAGGCCCTCAAAAAACTTTATATCGAATTTACTCACCAGAATTGCGTGTGTCGACACGTTTACCATCTTTAACGGGCTCTTGCCGACTAAACTTGAAGGTACTAGAAGTCGCGTATGCGTCGCGTTCAAGGGAGGGGAGAAATTCAATATTTTTACTTTTGTTGGGCCCGAGCGGCCCCCACGTCACCAGTTAAAGGTTAACACATTCACAACCAAGCCTAAAATCAAAACATCTGCGCGGAACCAAGTAGTAAATTCGGACTAAATATCTAGAATTCAGGCTAGATATTATTTTATTATGTATATTTATTCAAATCTTAAGAGGATAGGAGTCGCGCCACTTCTCCATACAAACATAGTCCGCTGTTTTCTCCGTGAATAATGACATTAGAGCAAAATTTTATTTTCGTTAAATTAAGATCTTCCCTGTTTGGCTGCAATGCCAGGGTGCCTCAGGGCTCCGTGCTTGGTCCGGTCCTCTACAACATCTTTACTAGTGACCTACTCCAGACACCTGATACAGCTGTGGCAACGTTTGCCGATGACGCGCCTTTCCTTAGTTGTAACCGGGATCCCAATGAAGCAAGCAGGTCACTGCAAGTACAGCTCAATGCCACCAATGATTGGCTGACAAAATGGCGTATAAAAGCAAGCGCCCCCAAGTCTCACCACATCACATTTACCCTTAGACGCGAAACTTGCCCCCCGGTCAGTTTGGGCCTCGACATACTACCGCAGTCGACTTGTGTTAAATACCTTGGCTTTCACCTGGATCGAAGGATGATATGGAAGGATCACATAAGTGCGAAGCGCAACGATATCAACCTGCGATTTAAGAACCTACTCTGGCTCTGGTAGACAATCTACATTATCTCTATCCAACAAATTAAGGGTATACTGCTCCATAATAAAGCCAATCTGGACTTATGGCATCCAACTGTGGTCTACAGCCAGCAAATCAAACATCATGTGCCTGCAGAGAGCTCAAAACAACATACTTACGGTACTTTCATCGGTGCCCTGGTTTGCTCACAACTGTGAAATCCATGAGTACCTGGAAATCCCAACGATATTGGGTGAAATAGAATGGTACACAGCCAAGTACAAGGACCGCTTGACAGCACACCCAAACCCATTATCGACAATGCGCCTACAACCAAACCCGGTTAAAAGACTCAAGCGAGCTGACGTGCTGTAAGATAAGGAGAGATGGAGCAGTGGATCTATGTCGCCAAATCCCAACCACTTTCAACCCACCTCATTATAGTCTACGTGAATTTGTATCTGTTGATTAAATAATGAAATTAGAGCAAAATTTTTTTTTCAAATATTGATAAAAGCAAATCATAGGGGCATAGCATAGCCACAACAGATACAAATGTAATGAAAAAAAAATTTTGCTCTAATGTCATTATTCACGGAGAAAACAGGGGACTATGTTTGTATGGAGAAGTGGCGCGACTCCTATCCTCTTAAGCTAGGTTTTAAGAATATTCATATAAAATAATAAAATAAAACAAATTACAAAATATATAGATATCATAAAAACCTAACCTAGAGTGCCACTGGTAGCCGGGCAAGACCCAAGCTACCATTGGTTATGGCTGCAGACTGAGGAACCTCCTGACAATGCTCTCCGTATCAAGGAGGCGCCTTTTGCATCAGACCCAACTGTCTAGCTAGCGAGTCTTATTGTATTCTTGAATAACCCTTGTGAGTGTGGCTCAACATGCAATTTATTGTGTGAGTTTTTGGGTATGCTTAGTGATGGTGAGTGGTAAACAGATGAGTCCTGTTGTCACCAGCTAGATGCTTATCCCAACTGCCACTTTTAGTCCTAATACCTACAAGATCAGAATGATGGTGTTTTCTCCCTGTCACATTTTTTTTTTGTAATATTACTAGCAATTTATTATTCCGTGGGACCACATACAAAACTGTTTAAGAATTAATTATCATTACCCGGCAGACAGTTGTAATAAAATAGGGGCTAATGCAGTTCCTTATCATCAGTCACTGAAGGGGGTTAATTTATTTATGTCAAGATTAGTCAAAGATATAGGTTCTTAATATGTTTTTGTCTTTTTGTCGATCTCAATAATTTCGTTTCCTCTCTGCCTTTCTAAGGTTGGCTGTAAGAGATCCCTTAAGGGATAAGTCCGCCTTTGTACTTCGCCATTTCATTTGTATTTCATATTTGTTTTTTGTTTTTTTGTGTTTTTTCCTTTTGTACGATAAAGTGTTTACTTACATACTTACTTACTTGTTACATAAAAAAGACCAAAAATTCATCTCTTTCTCGCTTAACCCCTTGCCTGTGTTGATTCGAATCTGTTTAGTATTTATGAATATCTTGTATTAAAATAATCAGCATTTTTACAAACTTTTATTTAACTTCACGTTTGTATGTATGTATGTATGTATCTTTACAAATCTTGCAAGGAAAATTTGAACCACTTCCAATAGACCTATCTAACTCGGATGACAATACAATATTCTGGTAGTGGACTTCTGATGGCCCAGCCGGAACTGTCTCCAATGGAGGGAACTCTTCAACAGTTGGTCTGATTGATTGAAATCTGGTGCACATAATCTAAGGTGGATGACAATGAAATACAGTTAGCCAAAAGTACAGTCGGCAAAAAAAGCTTGTATCGAAAATGTAAGTTTTGTCGGTAAGCTTATTTGTAGTTATTGAAACAAAAAAGACCAGACTACAGGTTGTTTTTCATTTCCCGCATAGGATAAGAAGTTAAGGGTATTTTTGCAAAAATCTTTTTTTTTCATTTTTAAATTTTTTGTACTTATATTTAAGAGCAAAATTAATGAAAAAGCATACTTAAAACATTATCACACGCGTGATTTTGCTTTGATATATTTTTCATACATTGGTTAAGGGATGTCACAATACTAATACCAAAAAGTTACCTATAGAAAATTTTATGAAACTCAAAAATGGGAGATTTATTTTGAAAACCCCCAAACTGTAACCAAACTACAGATGAAGTCAACCAAAGATGAAACTAACTAACTTATACCATCCAACCTTAGGTTAGTCTGGTAACATGCAGGTTGGAGACATTTACAAATATTTCAATATTATAATTTTAAATATATTGGTTCCTCAGTTGTCTGTTCTAGACAACATAACAAATAAAATGTCTTTACAGATAATAGGTATCTCTACTGGATTTCTGGTTGACAATGCAATATTACTATGACAAGGAGCTGTATTAGTATTAGTTCCCGCGGGATAGCGATAAATTAGTTACACGCAGATGGTGTAGCGGGTAATAGCTAGGCAAGAAAATAGTGGTACAGTCAGCAACGAAAATATTGACACCGCTTTATTTTAAAAATAGGTACGTATCGCTTTTACTTCGAAATTGCGATGCACGGATTTACCCCCATCACTTAAAATATTGCCAAGTTTATTGCCGTCCAATATACATAATATTGGTACATTCGAGTGACTAGGGCCGGCCACATACATTCGGAAAAATTCCGTTTCGGAATCTCGAATCGGAAAATCGAACGCAGTCAGTCCATACAAAATCTATGGACCGCCACATACAGACGGAAGCTTTTCGTTCGGAATTCCGAACGGAATTTTTCCGAATGTGTGTGGCTGGTCCATAGATGTCGTTTGAATTTAGTGCGTTCGGACTCGGACAGTCCGATTAGGGATTCCGAAACGGAATTCCGTATGTATGTGGCCGGCCTAATAAGTGTAACAATAATTAATTTCAAATATAAGTTTCACACGCTCCTTATAGGCGTATAGTCCACGAGACCATATTTTTGACTTGTTCGTATCAATACTTACTATTTTACTTGACTGTACTTTAATCGTTTCGACATCTTTGTTTCTGACTGTGCATATGACATGACCAGAGATCGGAAAACATTGCGACATTGTTTGCAATAATGTGGACATGACTCCAAAATAAATCAAAATGTCAATTAATTATTATTTTTAGAGATAATAGTTTATTTATTAACTGCTTATAAGCACGTAATAATATAATAACTTAAAAAAAATACGTTATGGCGACGATTAATTACATTAATAATTACTAGCAAAAGGTTCGTATTTAAAATCGGTATCGTTTCCGTAAATATTTATATACTTATAATAAATAAATAAATAACGATTTTGAATAAAATACTGTATTTTTTTTTTGTAAACCAATATTTTAACTAATTTTTGCATTTATTGACTCGGAATCAAATTATATGTCAAGTTCAAAATAAAAAAATATATACTAGAAGTGGCTGTGAAGCCTGAAATAGTTATAATCATGGTTATGTTTATTTCAAGTTTCGTGTGCTCTGCCTACGCCATTTGGGAACGTAGACGTAGTTATATGCATGTATGTATGTATCTAAAAAAATAATTGACCGAATAACATTTTGATTAGTTTTGGAGTCATGTCCACATAATTGCAAACAATGTCGCAAATTATTCCGAACTCTGGACATGACAGTGGCAATTTATGCTTATGTTTATGTAAAAGTCAGCACGCCTGTATTTACGTAAGGCTTTGATAGATTACAAGAAAATTTACGTTTTGAGGCCACTTTTATCAATTTTAATTTGCTTAGTTATGTTGTGAGGTAAATAACAAAGAAGATCTCTTGTGGTCCCATAATTGGGATTAACTCAGTTAACTCGTCGACCTATTTATTTAGTGATTTGAACCCAAAATTTTGACAGTTGTAGATTTTTGGTCTTTGCCCAGCTGTGGGACAATAGCCCAAGCTAACAAAATAATTTGTAACTTGCTATGATCAATGCACGATTTCACAGCCAACAGCTCGCTTTGGGCTCGCAGCCGCAACTTACTACTCGCTTCTTTCAAGCTTTCTTATACTACGTTTCATAAGGTACTATATCACTTATTAATGACGCGATGAAACTTACGTTAGGCCTACTGCCCGAGGAGACGCAGCTGCTCAGAGTTCCTCATTGTACACTTGCTGGCCTACATTAAAGCTCCTAACGCACTGACAGAGCAAGCTGGGCGGCGCGGCGCGATAGCGTCAAACTATCGGTTGTAGTATTCGAAATTAATGAAGAGAGCACGGGAAATAAGCGTTTCGTTCGTACCGTCTAGCTACAGTTTTGCGTTTGGAGGTAGTATGCATCACAGGCGCATGGCGTACCTACTCTTGGCAGGCCCTTGGCCGTTCTCGCCAAGCTAACAACACGCGCGGGTCCATCGCGAGCCTTTAGCACTAGCATCGCGGTCGGGGCGTTTCAGTGATCAGCGGTGTTTGTGTTGGCTTGTAACATCACATCACACGATGACCGGGCGATGAAAGCCGCCGCGCCTGTGTGTCGGAGGCTTAAAAGCCGTGCGATTCTTTCTAGGTACGAAGTGGCGTCGTAGCGTTAGCGACGTGCAAGTTTCGTACCGCTTACCTTCCCGCGTGTCACACCGGTCTACATAGTAACTAATAACATATTGTGTTTTTGTGAAAATAATGCCAGTTCAATGGAAATAATCTTCATTTTACAATGTTTTATATTTACAAACTATTTTTTTTACTATTGGAGCAGCATGATTCTCTTTTGCTGTTTTGCTTATTTGCGCGGTGGCGTGATGCTACGAACGAAACGCTTTTTTTTCTACCGGTGTTTTGTGCGCGCTCTTTCGTTTAATTTCTAATATTACGACGGACACCGTGATGCCACCGCGCAGCGTCGGCCTGCTTTCGCTGTCAGTGTGTTTGGAGCTTCAGACCGCTCTTACACCTGTAAGTTTGCCCTACTCAAAGTAGGGTCACAGCTAAAGATTAGAATGAGATCACCGTTAACCAGTGCGGTCGCTTCTACAGCTGTCATGGATTTGCATCTTGCTCTCATTTTCTGGTTTTGCACGTCTTCTTAAGTAACATTTTATACAACCAGTAAGGGTTCGTTTAAGGATAAAAAAAATCATAAGTAAGACCTGTTAAAATCATCTAACTTATTTTTCGTTTTTCCTTAGTCTGAGTAAAAACAGATCTTTTTTACTGGCACTGGCGACATGAAGAGCCAAAGGAAAAAAACCGAGCCGTGGAGGGAAAACAAAGCGAACCATCGTTGTTTGGTGAGATATAAAAACGAAAGCGCACGGCGATAGTGAAAGTTTGATGTGTAGGCAAATATTACTCGCTTCCAGGCGGAGATTTGTGCGTTCGCCTCTCCAGTTCCGAAAGGGGATAAAGCTAACCGAAACGCGAGAATTTACCGCCATTCCGCAGTCTCCGCTCTTTGCACATACATTATGTATAGGCAACACCGGTGGGACGTGTGTTTGACGGAGCCAGCGTGAATGGAAGTGGAGGCCTTGACATCTGACACGTGTATCCATCCAGCTCTACTTCGTAGTTGAAAGGGATTTCGTTTTTAAATCGCTTGACTATTGCATCGTATTGCAATCGACTGCGTTAAAATGCGTTAAAATGATGCGTTCTTTGTTTGACTTATTTTGGATTTTCCGTCGTTTTGCGTTGCTAGACTGCTTCTGGTAGATCATCAGTCGGAAATATGTGAGGTTAAATTCTAAAAACAGTTTCTCCAAATTGCACATCTCAACCTGTAAAAGTAGACAAAAGCATGTATTGAAATTAACTAAAGCTCCTTTTTGTTTTAAATCCTACGAGTTGAAATCGAATGCTGTAACATGCGGCCATAAAACAATGCATCGAGCACGTGTCTGTTTACACTTTCGAGTTCACATTCAAGGTCGTACGCATTTGTAAAGGATGTACTCGTGTAGGTTGGCCGGTGAACAAATACCGGTTACGTAACATTGTCCCAGTTCCCACGATAATGGATAATCTTCCGTCAGTCACGGCTACCTGCCGTTGAACTAATTGTTCAAAGGATACGACGTTAAGGGTGTAAGATATTGTACGATGGGGGTTTGATTTCGCTTGTTTGATGCGTAAAACGAAACTTTTTCTCATCCAAGGGACTAAAGTAGCTTTTGATTTGTGAAAGGTCCTGCTTAAATTTTATCGTTGGTTTGACGAAACATATGGATAGAAGGTGAAGATAGTTCTTTTCCGCCCTTCTGCATAACGCCTGGGGAATTGTAATGTTGTTTGTTCGTGGCAGCGGTCCTCTAACACCAAACGTCTGCGCCCTGTATTGCTACCGCTACTGGCTAAAAAAGAATGACGAGTGATGAGAATTAAAAAATAGGGTGTAAAGTACAAATATTATTTTGAAATGATTAGATAACACTTCATCTTTGTGTATTTTGTTTCTGTATGTATTGGCATAATTTCATTGAGTTTGATCCTTTTTTTTTACCTGGTTTTTACAAGGTAGAAACCGATCAAATGATCTCATGTTTTTGAAGGAGCGTTTTACTATTTTTTGTCTATTTTCGTGTAATGTTCGTCTCAATTATGTTACGGAGCACAATTATTCAGTCTTACCTAAAACAGAACTCGCTGTCGCTACAGACGGCGGGTTAACTACTTCACATTACACATGTTTATGTTGTCCATGATTTGAGTTATCTAGATATAGCACTTCGCTTGTTTGACGGTTCGATGTATGCATTTTTTGTTCGATGGCGTGTCGGTCACTGTTGGTTAGTTTGGAATTCCAAAGAGTGCTTTAGAATTAAAGGCGAGCATTGTCATTGAAATCGCTATGACGTTACGCTGATTATTTATGAATGGGCAAGCATTGTGGAATTAGTCATTTATCTCGGCATGTCGTTTACTCACAATCGTGTTAGATAGTTGTCGATAAGGAGACACGTGGTTGCGGGGTCGTCGACCTTACATACTCGTGTTCGCCGACAGCTCGGTAATAATAATAAAATGTTTCCGTGCGACTGGTTCAAGGGCGAGCCGCTGATATCGGCGCCCGCTATATTTAGATTTAGCTGTGTATTGTGGATATGTTTTGCTACCTACACTTGTCTTATTTGAAAGCGAGGCGATTACTCCATTCTCTTAATAGGCTGATCGTCTTTTGTCTGCTCCAAAACTAAAACTACATAGCAGAATGAATACATATTCAGAAGTATGAAAGTGTATTATACTCTCATACTGTCTAAATTTCGTTACAAACCCAATCAGACTAACATCACGTAATTGGCAGGTATTGTCTAACCTCACACAGTTTCAAATTAACTGAGCTAGAGAAGTGATCGATCCTATTCTCTTCGTATTTAGGGCAATACGTGGCGGTCCTGTGCGTAGTGCAGCCCGAGTAAATTTCGCTCTCACTTTCGTATCGCAATAGAGGCGTTGTGTACATGAAAACGAGATGAATGGGCCGACGGCGTCCGTTCGTTCGGAGACCGTGATGTGGATTTCGTAAAATCAATGCGAACCGTCTCGGGCCCGCGTGCCGACCGATAATCGTGTCATTGTGTTGTGCTTGGATAATGGGGACGGCCTCGATCGTCTACCGCAACCGCAGTAGGTCACTGACCGTTTTACTGCCTTAATGTATTAAAATTTTACTTAACATGACCCGCTACCGATTGATGCTGCCTGGAAAGTCAGCAGACTTATGGTGTCAGATCCGTATCAGGTGCAGAAAACTGTTTTTCGGCCAGTAGTGGTTTTGATAAGTCCTGCTGTGAAGCAAGTTCTGGTAACACACCAGCATTTTAGTAGAACGTATGTTGCAAATTCGACATCCACAGCACGTACGATAAATATGTTATGAGTTATGACAGTAAATCTTGAAAATAAACTTACAATAGAAGCACCTTGCATCATTGCGAATTGTAATGTCGTACAGAGACGTCACTCGGCACGTCACACGGCTTGCATTCATTCATACAATATGTTGAATGTTGTAATGGGGTCGTTAAACCTAAGTGACGTCACATAATTGCCGGCTCCCTTCGCCAGTCGCCAGTTGAAATCAAAACGACGGACTAATAACAAAACAACGAGGGAGGCCTGTGTAGGTCAAGTACATTATCACAAGCCTCCGTTAGTATTAATTAAGTGATAAGAATGACTCGTACCGTCATGTCGATGACATACATAGCAAACAGGAAGAGAAATAATACAATTGTGTGTGTAAACAGGCTGTTGACTGTTTACGTACCGATTCACTCATACGTAATCATGCATGATGATCCTTATCATGAAATGCCTTTAGCTGTCAAGGCAACGTCGGTCTTCCTTGGAATACCAAAGATAATTGTAATTATCAGGTTCAAAAGGAGTTTGTTTTAACGGGACCCTTGCATGACTGATTTATTTTTGTCTTGGTTGTAGTTTCAATGTTACTATGAAATACTGCTAGTATCAATTTGGATTAGCTGGGATATAGCCCACTTAAAGCGAGAAGAATCCATTACACAAGCATTTATCGAACTATTCTGAATGAAAGGTATCAATCACTAACTAGACATTTATCAAAATCGTCACCGTCTTGAGCACTTAACATAGGTAGGTACAGTCACGAACAGGGATTGTTGAGCCACTTGCCACTGTTCGCAATTTAGACGTGTAATCAATGACCGATGTGACCGACTAGATGTCAGCTAGTGGATTAGTATTACACGACCAAGTTACAAACATAGGTAAGTGGCTCAACAATCCCTGTTCGCGATGGTACGTAAGAATTCTATTTATAGTTTCAAACAAAGAATGGATGAGTTTATATCGATCGATCGACGCCAAGGACTGGACTAATTTTAAACACCGCGACGTAATTTTACTTTTGATGTAGTAGAATGTTCCCGATAATGTAGTGGATAATTAGAGCAAAATGTAAATGTCAGAATATTCACTGACAGCTCCAATATTTTCTTAACCAATTTGTGTGAAATGTTTTGATGTCGGGTAGAGATGAATAGCGGCATACCGTATCCAGCGAGGGGTGAATATTTCTTTAATCCATGAGTTGTCGGTACATAACGGGGCGCGCGTCTATACATAGAGTATATCTACATTGAAAGGTCACGACCGCCACTCTTTATGTACTCCAGATAGTATGTACCTATAGGGAGTTCTTTATTGAACCGTCTTGGGTGAAAAGGGGTCGCTTTATTAGGTCAGTAACACTTGTAATCCGTTTGTTTACACTTGTGGCGTCTTGTAGACACGGTCTACATATCCGTTAATTAATCAAAGTGAGATTGATGTTGCGAAACGTTTTGATTCAGGAAAATATAGGACCTATAGCATAGGAATGTAGTAGAACGCCCGATGTTTCAATAAAATAAATGACGATCAGCGGTTTACCAAACGACGACTTAGTCTGCAGAATGCTACGGATGATCTTGGGTCTTCTTTGCTTCCACAACAAAGATTAGATTGTAAACAAAGAATGTGGTGTCGAAGATTTGAGTGCAATCCACCTGTTGCCCAACCGCCGCCGCAGCACCTAGTTACCGCGAGCTTGACATTCACGGGGGCGCTCGTGACGGCGCAGACCGAAATAACTTGCCGTAACCGACCGCATAACACGACGTAATGCTCTTTCTATTTATAGAGTCTTATAATTAAATACACAGACATTTGTATTTACCAACCGCTAGTCCGTGACGCCATCGCAGATTGCGATTCAAACGCACGCGTCAACCGTTAGACGCTTAGAGACTGCAAAAGGAATACGGTGCAAGTTTGGCGAAGAGCTATTATACTATACTTACTTCTTCAAGATGTGCATCTTTAGCCAAGTGGTTTGTCCTGTACAAGAACGAAATGTTGGTTGCATATAAAAACAACAACAAAAGTAACCATGTCATTTTGTGTAACGGGAAGGCACGTGGCGACGGAAGTCGAAACAGATGATTCGATGAATACGGTTTACGTCCCATTGTTGTAACTCAAAGTCGTATAAAAAGTAAACCGGTCAGCAGACCTTTTATCGTTCCTCGCAGGAGCCGATGAAATTAAGTAATAATAGTAATAACAGTCAATCTCATTCATTTTCTCTTTTACTCGCAACAATATATGGGTTCAGCTTTTTTTGTAGATGCGCAAAGGGATACCCCGACGGCGTTTTATGTAAAGGAAGGCAAGGTTACACTCACACATTTACATAGTGGTGTGTCGGTGTAAGGTGCGTTTGTAGTGGAGGGAATCCCCAACTTTTTACAAACACAATCAAAGTTATGTAATGTTTGCTCGTATCCGCCGGCGCACACGGCCTGCTACCGTTGTTTGTACGAATGCCGATGTTACACATAACTTGCCTCTTGTATTAGTCATAGGTCATTAACATTACCGTTAAACGGTGTTTACATTTTCACATTCAAGGTAATAAATTGTTTTACCTTGACTTATGAATCCGTCCGTCAGTTTTATTGTGTGCTGTTGATACAAGTGCAGTTGTATTATCTTTTATCTACGTCAGAGATCTTTGTTGCTAATTGGGTTTCTTCTATAATACCTTCGATCAGTTCAAAATTAGGTTCTCATCGTCACTCACACGGGGCATGCTTTGTGTCAACTGCTGAAAATATGTAACTGAACATCACGTATTCCTTTAGGTGGCCTACACAGTTTCTATGTAGCTTTCAAAACGTCCTCCGTTACAGAAACAAGTTAATTAAATCAAAACAAAGATGACCTGCTGTTACGTACAGCGTTGTATGCGTACGGCAACATTGTGAGTGTAATTACTAGTTATTGTGTAATGTTTAGGCCGTCGGTTGGCAATGACATAATAATAATGCAAAGTGGGTGAATGCGCCGCTTCTACCGGACTGGAATCCGGTCACATTCCTAACGGCCTGCACTTGCACTCTAGTGCTTGACGCAATTGCACTTCGCGCATTCCGTCACTCAACTCAAGATAGTGGAGCTCATTTTGAATAATAGCTGAGATTGACCCATTTCGTGTTGATATGACTAAATTAAGTTGAATTCATAACGTATTGGGTTCTTTGTAAAATGAACTCGAATGCACCTACAAACATTTAAGGTTCATTCTTTTGAGTATGTAAATAAATAAATAAATATCTCTGGACAATTTTTACACCAATCATCTAGTCCCAAAGTAGGCAATTTAATGCCTGTGTTATGGGTACTAGACAACGGATAAACATACTTATATATAGATAAACATCCAAGACTCGAAAGCAAACATTCGTATTCATCATACAAACATCTGCCCTGACCGGGGATCGAACCCGGGACCTTAAGCGTCACAGTCAGGTTCTCTAACCGCTGGGCTATCCGGCCGTCAAATGTATAGCAGATTCTGTAAATCTGTCCTTTATCTGGAATCATTAGTGATTTATAATCATCGTTTATAATTATAATCACTGAGCACAATCTCGGCCACTCTCATCCAGCTATTGCCAGCCAACTCGTGAAGATCATCCCTCCACTGAATCTGCGTTCTAAGCTACGTTTGCCGATCCGTCTTCTCCACTCAAGAACTCGTTATCAGTTCTTCGGGGTTCCTTTTGATTATTTTATTCCCAAAAATCTTTTCGACCTGATCAAAATAACTTAAGGGTTATTTTTAAACCGCGATTTAATGAAACTGGTGTTGTTTGTCTGTTATGTCTGTGGCATTGTATCTCTCGAATGAATAGACCGAGATCAATGTTTTTAATTTTAAGTGAATCTTTTTGTCTTGGTTCTAAGCTATATTTGGTTAAAATTATCCAGCAGATAGAGGAATACCGGCGCTTCTAAGACTATCTTTGGCCTATTCGTCATAATATTGAATTATTCTCGTATTTCAAGACCTTTATTACTCAGTGGTGGATGACGTCTGTTTCAGTTGACTTTGTAACTCATTCTCTTTACTTGATGTTCCTTTTTAAACCCAAAAATCGTTAATTTGAATAAAATATAGCAAAGTTTGACTGCAGGTAGCAGAGATTCCCCTTTTTTGCTCTTTGACTGTGATCTGTTTTTATTCATTGCAATAACCTTTACAAGTGAAAGAAGTCTTAACACGATAAAACAATATACAAAGCAAATAGATAAATGTATATTTTTTAACATAACGATAAATTTAAACGTTACTTTTATTCAAGTCTCTAACCATGAATGTTAATAATTATGACCATTAAGGGTTGTGTTATACACTTTCATATTCAAGTGGATAAATAATATTCGACTAACATTATAGGTACGTATTCAGTTTAACCATTGATTTAGTGCATACTTAAGTGCACGGGGCTAGTGCTGCTTGTCTCAATAGCAGATTACAGTTTTAAATACATTGTTCGGGGTTTCAGTCTTAACGATTACCAATTCAATGCCTTGACCGCTAAAGGTATAGAAATGGAGATTTATTAATCGCCTCGTACAGGTAGTTTTTGTATTGTCCTTTCTATGATATATAAGCGCGTGTGTGTAGGCATACGAGGATGCGTGGAGGGCGTAGGTGCGCGGGCTGCGCACCTACCGCGGGTCAATTACTGCATAAATCAATACGGATGTCGCCCCGTGCGGTGGTTCTTTGTTCCAGTAGACTGGAGATCCATGGCCCGTCTCAACGGCTCCAGCTCCGGAAAACTCGCAGAGGTATCGCGGGGCCGGATGATTACTTATTAACGTAGGTGGAGGCTGGCTGGCAGGCACGGGCGGGCCGGCGGAGCTCGTCGCGCGATCGATGCCGCGGCGGCCAATAGCGCGCCGCCGCCCCCCGGCTCGCGCGCCCTGCGCAACCCTGCCTCGCCCTCCGCGCGCCGCACCCTCCAACACCGCCCCCATAAATCATTGAATCCGCCATAAAACACCCCCGATGTTCGTAAAAATGAAACTAATTGCGGACACAATTCTCATATCTTCTAGTAAAATTACCTACATCCGAAAACCCGCCCGGAATGTAGTTGGAAGGCGTGCAGTTTCCCGCTGAAACATTTATTGGGAACAAAGCGGACCGCGTTCACCGTCACTCTTTTGCCTCGTAGTGGCGGGGTTCGTACGAATAATTGAATTTCCATCATACCTAGAATAAAATGAAAACTGAAGCGGGCGACTTTGTTAGCGCAACGAATTATTTCAGACGTCAATTTATTAGACATGTTATCATATTGTGCTGGAATTTATTATTACACACTAGGTACAATGTCGTAGGGATTTTTAACATTATGAAACACCGTTTAGTAACTTTGAGTTATTATATTATGTAGGTATTTGAAGATGAATGCAATGTGAAATTTGTGTTATGGGAGGCATGAGAAGTTTTGATGAGACTTCACTATGTTAAATTTCATGGGTTAGTTCAGGTGACTTTTTTAATTGCGTGTACTTTAGTGAGCATTTACTTTTTGGTATGATTAAAGTTTAAAATTTTGTTCGACAGCCTCCGCGGGGATTCGGCGGGCCCCCGTACGGCGCTGGCGCCCCGGGCGGCCCCCAGCAGCCCCCGGGGCCCTACGGCCCTCCAGGGTCCTACCCTCAGCGGTATCCACCGCCTCCAGGACCTCAAGGAGCGCCTAACTCAAGACCGCCTTTTTCATCGCATCAGGTTCGTACAATACGAGTACCTACCTATTCGTATGACCAAACAGTATCTATTGTCGGTAAATGTATGCTTAAATTCTAAACAGTTTTATCCGAGAAGTTGAAAGTGATTTAACCAATGAAACGCCGCTTTCAACATTTTAAAGAATGCCTTAACAATGTCTTTAAGTACTATATAAACAAAGTCAATAACTTTTTAACTCTAACCAACTTTTTGTTAGTAAAGCTGGAATAAATAGAAGTAGACGAATTTATAGAAGATACCGTGAGAAAAGAGGACTAGCGTAGACAGTTTTAAATGTTTTGTATAGCATTGAGTGAATAGTAGTGTCATGTTATGTACATACTCATGTACTTACCATGTTCTTACCTATGTTTAGTAACGCGTATTATACCTAATGTGCTTTCGGTCGATGCTATCAACTTGACCGATCACAATCGGCATCAACCGGTATGCAGATTGTTATGTGCGTCGTTATGTAATGTACATTATATGTATGCAAGCCGCAGATTAATTCTGATTGATGGCAGAGATATTGGGACTAGGATTAGGGTCAACAACCTTGGAATTTATGGATATTATGGATGTTAGTATAATAATAGGTAACCCGTCACTGGATGTCTAATCGCAGACATCTTTATTACTCCCAGATCTGTTTAAAATTCAATTATTTTCTTTACTTGGTAATTTTATAAAAAACCCTAACCGGTACCAGTAGTTAATAGTTAAGTGGACATTGAAACGGATTTTTACTCACATTTTGTCTGCATATTTGATAATGAAATTATGTAGGTACTTAATAATTTAAGTTTGATGAAAGAAAGAAATTAACATGTAGAGCTAATCTCGGTACAAAATTAGTGTATCCGGTTTATTTCACTATTAAGAGAATGTAGATTACCTGCTAAGTTTAAACTATAAAAAGTGACATATTATCTGTGTAAAAATTACTACCACAAAAATAAAGCATTTTGTTCTTTTTTTAATGCTTACAAACTAAGATTTATTGTGTTTAAATAATTTACTCCAGTGAAATTGTTACTAGCAAAGCCTACACGCGAGTAATAAATAATAGTACGTACTAAATTTCCCGGTTGTCACTTTACTAGGTAAAATTTACATATCAAGCACGGTTCATTCATTACATCTGAGTATACTACTGTCGTTATGCCAGTTCTATTCAAAAGTCTGACTTCGTGTCATACTTAAACTGCTAATAATATAATAACAGTTCGAGAACTTTGAGAGTAAACATTCGTTTCATATTAGAAGTTCTGTTTCATCCATATCGTCCATGAAGGGAGAATCGTTATTACACGATTCATATTTAAGTCCCGAAGTAGAGAGCAAAGTCGAACGTTTTCTTAGAATCGTTGAGCCGGCGGCGGCGACGCCGCGCCGGAGCCTCATCCACTCAAACGAACATAACGTTCTATCATACTTAAGCTTTTCTTAACCGGTATCTAAACTCCATAGGCGTAGGTTCTAACTTAGCTCGGCAGCGAGATACGCTCGAATGACGTAAGCCGCTTCGCGCGCTCGCTGACGTAAGCTCGTTGTGCAACGGAGGTACGTTTTCAAGCAGGGCTCTTTGGAGCGGATTCGTGTAGAAATCGGAGTAGGAGAAACCTTTGGCGTAGGGAGCAGATTACTCCGGACCCAAGGGCCTCTTATGCCTTCGAACAGCATCACACCGTCGCCTTAACATGTCCCTGTAATTTGGCAATGAAACTCATAATGCAATGTAACTTATCAAATGACAAATCTGATCATCCCGCCGTGATTACATGGGAAATGCTCACACCGTTATTAATTATACCTTGATTAACTGCGCGACCTTAAATAAATAAAATATTTTTATGTCAGAATAAAAAACCAATTGAAAAGCTAAAATCCTTGCGATTTTTTCTAACTTACACGGTTATAACGAATTTGAGCTGTGTTGTGAGGATCTATCGACACTAGCCAACTTGTTTTTACCACGGCATCGCATTTTCTGACTCACGCACAAGTTACTCACTAGTTTAATGTGTTTGAGCAACAGAACTTCTTAGAATTTTTGACCAGAATAACACGCGGATAGAAGTTATATATGTAGATTTAGAAAGGAAAATATGTTTTAAAAATAATTGTGTATCTATGTAGGCTACTTTTGGTTCCCTCGGACCTTTATTACGCTATTATACTGATAGATTCAGAGAGAGAATGCTTCTAGTTTGAAATTTAGACACTCCAGTTAAGAGCTTATTACGCACTGTCGACTAGTCGCCGGCGACTCAGTTGTCGACGACTGTAATATTGTATAGTTTAAATAGGTGTTTACGCACTAGTCACCGGTTGTCCGCCTATGTTTCGGTCGCCGAGGGACTGAGTCGCCGGCGACTAGTCGACAGTGCGTAATAGCCCTTAGAGTGTAACTTAAACATCATCCCCTCTATAATATTGTCATAATTTGTTGTAAAGGACGAGCAGCTCATTTGTTACTTTATTTGTTGTTAGCTCTAAAAAAAATAAAAAAAAATCTTTAATCTGATCCCATGTGGGCCCATAAAATTTCTTAGTAAATTAATTTAGAATAACGAAATAGATGATCGCTCAAATATGGAAGGAAGCGCTTAAACATTTTACGTGAAATTCCCGAGCAAGCGTAACAAAGTGGGCTTTCAGGTGCACTCGCCGCTGGACAAGATGCTTGGAAACATCCCCGCTTGGCTTAGCGCCTAAATTACATTAATTCATTAGTCTAGTTGGGGTTTTACGCGGAAAATAATATACGTTATCTATGTCTAAATACAAAACTTTTTTTTTATTTTTGTTAACAATTTTTTTAAATTTCTTTGTATTTTACACAAAAGTATGTTTATGTAGAATTTACCTAAGTTTTACACGAGGTTTTTGTTCCGTTTTTCCGCATAGATGGTAGCACCGTATCGATAGCCATTTTATTTTCGCGTATGATTTGATGAATAATTACGTGTGTGCACGGACTATTTCATCGTTGTGTCTGTTGCAATCGTGTTTGTTTAGGAACAATAATTGAAAATTGTTGAAAAATATAATATAAACAATCGAAATAAGTTAGTTAACTGCCCAATGTTTCAACTTTCTGACCAAAGTTTTCTTTCTCAAGTTGTAAGTAAGTAAGTAAAAAACTCTTTATTGTACAAAAAAGAAATAAAAGACTACAGATTGGTAAAAAAAAACACAAAGTACAAAGGCGGACTTATCCCAAAAGGGATCTCTTCCAGTCAACCCTTGAGCAGTAGAGAGGAGCAGCAATTTAGGTAACAAGTTGTCTTGATCTCCCTTACTTCGTTCTATTCCATTACAATGAATTTATAGTGACTGTACTAGCTATTGACGGCGTAAACAATTTATGTGGATAATTTGACTTCCACAAGTAACCGGTAGCGGCAGTGTTAAGAGTCTTCATACCAAGCGATTACGCCGTCGGCAGTGAGTACGATCACAGTAAACTAGTGATATTACGGCAGCCAAACCATCTCAACATCTCAGAATAAAATATTCTATTTATTTTCGATGCTGATTTTTCCATTTAAATCTCGAATGCCAGTTTCTTTGCGATTGGTTCTTACTTAAGTTATGAACATAAGCTAATCAGTAGATAATAAGATATTGTTTGTAACTATAAAGTTATTGATTTTCAACTTTATCGCTTGATTATCTTAATCAATAAACTGTCTCCTATTTGTAATTTCACTTTTTCACGATTGTTCTGTCTTATACTAGAAACAAATGAAATCTGCCTATCAATCATAGAGGATAGAACCTATAGAGAAACAATGTTCGCAACCCCGGTCCGCAAATATTTGTTTATTTCAATATACTAACGTGTAGTGTCACTGTCACAGAAACTGTATGAAGCCAACAACAGATCTGCGTGCAACTCCTCATATTTCTAGATGTAAATTAATATACTTGCGTAATGACGTACTGTTCCATTCGTTGGTGTGGTAAAAACGGCAAAAATTCAAATTTGAAAACAGACGGTGTTACATTTAACCGGTAATTAACAGTAAACATGCATTTTTCAATTTATATTCATTTTAGTGCAGCTCAAGTTAACTGGTCATTCAAAATGACACATAATTATGCATCTCACTTTCACCTAGGTGTCATCCCATTACTTCATCTCATTCTTTCAATACTAGAGTTGCGCTCTTAATAATCAAATGACGTATCGATATTTATAAGTATTTCGTATTTTACGGTGCCGAATTAAATAAATGTTAACGTAACATAAAATCACGCCTTTGTTCCCAAATGGGGTAGGCAAAACACACGAAACGTGAAATAGACATATCCATGATTATGACTATTTCATGCTTCGCAGCCACTTTTAGCATCATTTTGGGCCAATCAATCAATCAAATCAATTTTCGAGGTTCGTGTTGAGGGGCCGAAGTCTTCCACTGCTAACAATTACAGTCCAGTGTCCCCGCGGGTTTTATTTAGAAAAAAACTGCTTTTTTGTATTTTTCAATAACAATCATTTTTGTAAAGTTTTGATTGTATTCACTTAAATTAAATTAGCTGTAATCCGCTGTGATTGAAAGTAGGTTTATTTTAGATTCATTTAACGAAACTGTTCACTGTTTACAGTAGGTAACCTTGATAAAAAATTTCGTATTTTTTAATTTTTTGACAGTTTTATTTTATTATCTCGGTCCAGATTAGCATTTTTTTTTCAATAAACCAAAAGATGACTGCATTGGTAAGGAATTAAATTTGTTGGTGAATTTTATAATCTTTTATTTTAAAAGTGGTTTACATTTCATTTATAATTGTACAAGAGCGATATTAATATTGAACGATGAGTGCGAAGACAGAGAGGTGAGCTTGTTTTAAAAATTGCGTTCCAGGACAATTAGTAAAAAATTACTATTATCGATATCGATATTATTGATACCTTTGTAAACTTGCCCAACTCTAGTTTGGCGCGCGATCTTGGGCCGGCCAATAAGAGCACAGCGAGGTCTTCAATTGTTTTGCGGAATAATTTCCGAACAACCAAGATGACATTAGTACTCTATAGGTTATATCCTCAATGCTACACAGGTTTATGACAGTTATGACAGCACTATTAGAACATTTTTCACACAAGATCACTGAAAATTCTTTTGAACAACAGGATGAACAGGATCATGTTTCTAGACGCGAATTTGCTTTTTCTCTCTCAAGTCGGACAACAGTCGTAAACATGCTTGGAACTGAATTAAATAGATACCCGTACTTATGCTTGTCAATCGGTAACTGAGAATAAATTTTCGATTATTGGAACGTTTCCGCTTCCTTGTTGTCTTGAACAGATACGATTTCGTTGAAAGTTTCATTATTCAAGAAAAACTGACAATACTATAGGGACGTGGTAAGACAGCTGAAACACTCAAATAATATGCACTGTCTTAACGAGAAGCTACCGTATTAAATTGTTGATACTAGTAAAATAATATATCATTCTAAGGAAATATGATCCGGATATGAGGATATGCCAGGATAGCCCAGCGGTTAGAGAACCTGACTGTGAAGCTTAACCCTTAATTTGGCAGCATTAAGTACAAAACTTGCGTTCAAGCCTCATTGCCCCGTTGACATCCTACAAAAAATAATTGTAAAAAAAATAGAAAAAGATAGTCTCGTGGTATGTACGGCACACCGAACACTGCCAAATTAAGGGTTAAGGTCCCGGGTTCGATCCCCGGTCGGGGCAGATGTTTGTATGATGAATACGAATGTTTGCTTTCGAGTCTTGGATGTTTATCTAAATATAAGTATGTTTATCCGTTGTCTAGTACCCATAACACAGGCATTAAATTGCCTACTTTGGGACTAGATGATTGGTGTAAAAAAATTGTCCAGTGATATTTATGATCATATTACTACTTCAGTCAATCAGTTTAGCAATCGTTAAGGTAAAGGCCCCAGTTGTGGGCAGTTTTTATTGACACACACCGGTAATGGACACTTCATTAGTTCAAAGACCATATGATTGTGAATTGATTGTAGTAAAATAAATGACTATTCCTTAGTGGGTATTCTATTAAAACGGTCATTGTCCATTACCGGTGCCGGTAGTTTAGTGGGTTCCATTCCAAGTAGGTCTTATGTGACTTGACAGACATGTACTGTGATATATATTTTATATTTTTTTATATGATTTACGTACATTCATTTATTTAAACCCCCCTTTGATGTTAAGTAGGGTTGATGTGGATATACAAGTTGGGCAATTTGTAGCATTTTGGCTCATGACACTTAACTTCTTTTCAGGTTGCTTTATCCAAGTTGCATCAAACTTTAAAGATGCTTCGAAACTTAATATTGGTATTCCGTAAAATTGTTGGCCATTACGTTTAATGACTTCAAGTCAAAGTTACGTTAGTGGTTTTCTCCGACATCTAATTTCAACATAAACATTACGTTTGTGTTCCCAAATGAGGTAGGGCGAATATTTCACAGTTCGTAGATAGATCACACATCAACCACACTCTACATCGTTGTTCACATATCTATTTAAGAAAATTTCACAGTGAGAAAATATACTGAGGAATGGATTATCAACGGGTGACTGTATAATGTATATTGTGTTTTAGGTCTAGATGTCATATGTATTTAGGTTTAACTAGATTAGATGTTGGCTTGTTCCTTCACCTCCTATAAACTCTAAATTTAATAGCAAAACGAAAAGGCTTCAACTCCTGTGGTGATCATTGATATGATAACTCATCAGTTGTTTGCGTACCGAGCCGCTCGGCCCATTCGATGCCACCGGCCGGCGGCGCCAGTGAGTTGCCGCCTGGAGACTGCGCGCGACCCAGAACATAAGATGAGTAGGTGGTATCTTGAGTGCGGGTATTGCGGGTTGTAAGATACGGCCCGCATCCGGGTGCAATGAATGCGACGGTTTCAAGGGCGCGCCTCAGGTGATGACGTACGGCTGCCCCCACCGCCACCCACCGCGGCTCCCGCGGGTGTTCCGGCACCCACCTAATAATGCACGTCTGCGCCCTGTCTGCCTCGTCCGCACCCGTTGCAACCTTGAGTGCTCTTGGGGACACCCCTCACAACACCAGAAAATTCCTAAGAAAAAAAAAAACAGCCTCAACCGCCAAACAGACCGCGCCGCCCCGCCCGACTTGATACCAAGACACGACACCTTATCCTTTCAATCAAACATCACATGTTCTCATCTACTCAAAACAAAGGATTACGAAACTGGCCAAATCACAGTATTTTGATATTGATTATAGCAGCTGACGTTGAAACTACAGTGCCGGCTCGTCATCGTCACTGCAATTAGACATTGCGTAGTGAATATCACGTTGATAGCTCTCTAATTATCATAATAATAGTGGAGGCGTACGATGGGGGTGGCGGCCTCGTCAGCTGAGCGAAAACGAAAGTAAACAGAACTCGGTCAAAGGGTTTGTACTCACCTACCCGCAATATTTATGTGGGTACGGGGGGGTTGTACCCACACCCGATCCGGTCGCCTTCCTTTGATGGATTGGTTGGCGACTGGCGCGGATTATTCGACTGAAACTCGCTCGAACTCTGCCAGGCATTAGCTGCGATTTCCTGCTGTACTCGTCCCTACAAAGTTTACCTCGAAATTATAATTCAGCGAAAGTGGTCGCAAATCTTTTGTTTACAAAGAAGCCGCGACCCGTCACGTTGAACGTTGCAGAAACTTAATCTGTTGACACGGATAGGCTGTTTATCTACTTTTTCTGTACCTACTATTAAGTCTTATGAATGGATCGTTTTACGTACTATTAAATTTGTGTGATAATGATACTGCATTAATTAAAAACCGTTGAAGATTGACTGGTCATTGCATTCCAACTGCATCGTACCTACCAATTCTCCACAGATTTCAACTGCATTGCTGAGTTTACTTAACTGGATGCTGGCTGCAATTCAAATATATAGACAATTTGGCAATTACTACGCAGTCGAAAAGTAGCCCATCTGTAAGGGCTCTAAAATATTCATAGGTTTCCCTTTTCAGGGCGATTGTCCCTTTGATACCATCGATTTGTTACAAATGGTCCAATATTCCCGGGATGCTAATAGAAATGATAACTGCCTATGGACGGATTTTGAATAGGCTTCGGCTTTTCCAGTAAATGGGCTGCTGCATGTCCAATTACGCGGAAACGAGAGAGCCTGGAGGCGTACCGGATCGTTCTAAGCTGATTAAAACGTTGCCCTCTTGAACTTAATTTTAATGTCTCGATCTGATACGAATATTTAAACATCATTGAAATTTTAAGCTTCACGTATTAACTGCTGTCAGATGCCTGCAATAGTGTTCAATTTATGTTAATTCTTGAAACCCATTTGCAAGACTAGTGAGTACTTTTGGTAATTACTGCCCCAGTTTTACATTCAAAAGGTCATGTAAAAAGAGGAAGTAAGAAAGTGAATGACTCCTCTTGACCCGGTGTTGTAAATATCAGGGCAGACCTATCTTGTAGCCTTGAAACGTGACGCGGAAACTGGCCGCGGAGTGAAAGCATTCAGAGATTGATGGAATGACTGCCTGCAGTGAACCGTGTCGAGCACGCTTCACTTAACCTGTACCTTTAGCACTAGCATTATCTGTTTACAATCCTTCCTTTTAAAGATCCTAGAATAGGTAGATATGCACAAAAAGTAAGATCAGCGAAATGGTTAGGTATCAAAACTTTGATTTTAGAAATCGAATAGGTCAAACTACCCCTAGCAGTGGTCGGATTGACTAAATTGACTTGATACCTCTATTTGGTTCGGACATGTTACAGTAAATGACAATACAAGAGATGTCAATAAAAAGCACGCGCAGCAAAATAAAATATTTTTTAACTGAAACTTATTTTAAAATTTCATGTCAGTTCTGAATACGTGATGTTATTAATAGTAAACCATTTTCATTCAATGACTGAATGACGTGGTGAAATGGAATGCCTTCGTCGTCCACTTCGCCTCATTCAATATTTAGCGGAACCTCGAGGCAGTTAATTGCAGGCGGCATTATATAGGCATAGGTGCGTTGCTGCACTCGTTCGCAAGTAAACGGGTGTGCATAATGGATGCACGGTCAAGGCCGGCTCTGGCCGACGACCTCTTGCACGTGCACGATTGTTTTACCACTCCTCCGCTGCTGATGTTGGCTGCTGATTACAGACGGAATTTGCATTCATTGATTCATTGGCCGTTTCTCTTGGACTCGCGTTGATCTAATTTCAAATGTGACCCCAATGCCAGACTTACTACCCCAAGTTTTCGTTTACTAACATTAACATCTAACATTTTATTGTGGTGTGATGACAGTGTTACTTATGGATAGTAACGTATATAAAGCAACAACACATTACACGTAAGACTGCTTATAAACGTTGGTGTTTAACAGTAAAATTTGCCATTATTTCTATGAAAGTATATGTGAAAAAAAAAACAAATTCATAAACAAGTAGCTCTGCAGTCTGCATCCATAATTAAACGACCTACCTAGTGCCATTTCTTATTATAGGTTGCTTATTCTTGCCGCAATCCGGTAGCGTGCCAACAAATTGTTAATAGGTTGTGTTCGGTTGTAAACCATTGCGGTGATTCCGATCGCAATGGGATTGTTTAAGTGAGTCATGGTCAAGGACGGGGCTTAGATGATTAATCGTACGATCTCGTTTCCATTCGATTGTTACGGTCGACATCTGTAGGAAACATGTTTACCACGATACTATTTCAGTCACGCCTGTCGTGTCGTATTTTGCCCGATTTTATGTGTTGATTGTAACGAAACGTATTATTCTAGTTGTGATTGCTTAATTCAAAATCGTTCATATTTTTAAGTCTACTGGACTTCTAAATAACGTAAGATCGTAATAAATTTCCTTTTCTCAATATTTAGTTGTTACTTCATTAGCATGATGAAAAGACGTAGGTACCAGCTATTTTCCTTTCAGACGTAAAACTATGGTTTTGACATTTTGCTAGTAGTAGCGTCGTCTGTTTTTACCTTGATACTTATTCTATATTTAGTACTAGGCTGTGCCCACGACTCCGTCAGCGTGGAATAGTGACCAATTTTCCCCGTTTTTTCCACATTTTCCAATGTTTCTTCGCTCCTATTAGTCGCAGTGTGATGTTATATAGCTTAAAACCTTCCTCGATAATCGGTCTATCCAACACAAACATATTTTTCAATTCGGACCAGTAGTTCCTGAGATTAGCGCGTTCAAACAAACAAACTCTTCAGCTTTATAATATTAAGTATAGATTTTACATACGTAGCAGTCTTCACGGAAAATACAAAGAAAGCAATTCAAGTGTTCTATTAAAAATATACTAATTAGAACTCTGTCACCTCCCATTCACTTCAACAAAATATTAATAACTGAACTAAAATAATTATAAGCTAGTTTCAGGCTGTAATTTAACAGCGTTTTATAAATTACTCGCTATTTTTTTTACCTTTTTAAGGGTTTCGTACCCAAACGGTAAAAACTGGACATATTACTGAGACTTCGCTGTCCGTTTGTCCGTCCATCACAAAGCTGTTGGTATCTTCAAGAACGGTAATAGCTAGACAGTGCAATTTTCACAGATTTACTTCTATTGTCGAAAATTAAATGATATTTAGGGTGGGCTTCCCATACATACACAGCAATCGTGATTTTGTTTGGTGTTTTTGGATCGATATAAGTAACGGTGACAGGCAGACACTTAAAATATTCACAGAATATTTAGTTGCATATCTACTTTAAAAGTAAATAATTTTAATTTCATTAAAATACAACATGTATTTGAGATTTGAGGGGTTTCCCTCCCAAACAAGCGGTTTTTTTTCAGCTTTGTCAATTCATGGACGTAGTGTAACCCAAAAATATTTTCCAGGGCTATGAGCGAGGCGGGTCCCCCCAGCCCCCCTCGCAGCCGCCGGGCGCGCCGAGCCCCGGGGCTCCGCCGAGCGCGCCCGGCGCCCTCTCGCCGACGCAGGACGCGCAGCACCCGCCGCACTTACCGCCGCACCCGGCGCAGCCGCCTCAGCATCAGGTATGGAATTCCATCTTACAAAAATACCTTCTTTACATACAATGTACATCACGCCTTTATTCCCTAATGGGATCAGAACACACAAAACGCTACATAGATAAACCATAACTCGGTAGTGTTCAGGTTTCGTGGCCACTTCTAGCATTTTTTTTACGACATTCACAGACGAAATCGAGAGACGGTATTCTAAATCCGGCTTCACACGGAAGTATCTTTATTAGGATGCAAATACCTTTCGCATCTTTCCTTACTCGTGTTACATTGCTTCATAACAAATTTTTTGATTGTTGGTAGTCGAGAAATATGGTTTTGGGGCCCGTTGCAAATGTTTGGGAAATGAGTAGACTGAAAAAAAAAACCTATTAAGTCCGTCAGATAGATTACGAAAAAATGTTTTACACGTTTTTCTTTTATTTGACAAACAAGAAATGACGATACAGTGCTCTGAAGTTTTAAGTGACGTCAGTAAGTGGTACAATTTATACCGTGGCCTGACGTCACAAGCCCCCACTCCGACCTATACCTCTGTCGATGTTAAATTACCTGTTTGATAAACCAAAAAACGTGTGTCTCATATTTTTCCACAATATAAGTAATGGACTAATTAATTAAATTAGTATGATATATTTTTAACTCGGTACACATGTCTAATGCGATTGCACGGCCATATAGTTCGGTTGCTTAATTTGGATTTACCTTATAATTTCGTGTTGTTTATGTCTCCACGCGTTCCTGAAAAACGGGTCTTGACGGACACGCAGAAAGACAATGAAGTGATCCTAAAAGGGTTTATTTTTTTCCTTTGGTGGTATGGGACCTTAAAAAAATGCCGTTCAATTGCGAACCTCTTCTTTACTTGATGTTCGTTGAAACATAAACGTAAACAATACATTTGGCAAATTATGTTGTAACTGTTAAGACAAGTCACACGTAAAACATCAGTAGTAGGTATGAAATTTTTTTGGTTCTTCCCAAAATAGTGAAGTTAGCTGTAATAAAGCAGTTGCTCTTACGCTGGCATATTTTTGTGCATTAAACGCATTCACTGCTACTTCTCTTGGTCAAACTTTCTTTAGGTGCCGCGAGCGCATAATGTGGGTTCAAAAACTTGTAATTTTTTGACAGCGGTACTGGGCGAAAGTCACAAAAACGCACTCACGCGTCGGTGGCAGTGAATGCGTTAATTGACCTACCTTGCCTCCAGTAAAAGAAAAGAAAATAATCCATGTACACTCAAACAAGTCGAAAACTTAACCAACAACTGAAACTACCACTATAGTAGGTACAAATACAATAAATACCGGACACGTGTCTCCCCTATTTCCGAGGCATCATCAGCGGTGTTGATGGTTTGACTGACAGCCAAAGAAAATAGCGAGTATTGAGGTCATTCGGTTTTATTGATCTAGTTCCTAAGAAATAAACGATGCTGTGAACATCCTAAATACCCCTTTTGCGTTTTTGTCGACGGTTATTAAATCGCTTTAAATGGGTTCGGGATGTCGATACGATTACTTAATTTACTTAAGTAAAAGAGAGCGACAACGTCCGGTAAGATTCTTCGAAAAACTTCAACAAAATTTACGATTCCATGTCACTATCGATCTACAGGGAAATAAAGCTGGCTAACTAATTGTCTCGGATTGACGCTTTGAATTTACACCATGTCGAAAACAAATAATGGCTTCAAAGGCAAATGTAAAAAGATACGGCGGTAATTAGAAAAAAAACCAACAATGATTAAAGACGAATGAAATGCTTAATGATGAATTGAATGTGACTGTGAAAAGCAAAAGAATGATAAGGTATCGTTATATATGAATGCGTCATATTCCAGTATCATAGGAAAGTATGTTGAAACGATAAAGGAAAGAACCCATAATAGTGCCGCTGCTTTGTTATGGAAACTATTCGGATGGTATTGGCCGTTTTGGCGCAATGGAAATGTAATGCAAGTCACACATGTGGCGATGAGTAGAGCGCGCCAGTAGTCGGTGGACGTCATGTTTGCATTTCGTTTATCGCTCCGATATCGCGGCAAGGCGGCGTCGGCGGCGGAAATTTTCGATAATTTCGGCCGAGCGACTGCTCGGTCTGAAATACGTTCGTGCGACGAGATAACGCCGCGAACCGGCAAGATAAACGGCTTTTCTCGATTCCAAATACTCTGAAGTTGATTTCGTTGATGTTTATCTTGTTCCCTGTTGCTTTAACGTTACAAGACTTGCTAGAAATAAATTTGACGGCTTACTTCCATCATTTCTATACTTGTAGTTTGTACGATTGGCTATCGCTCTTATCACGAAGAATTTCCTTAACTGTATTATTTGCCGGCATTAGACTTCTAATCGGACCAGCATAAATAAACGAATCTAGTACCACGTTGTTAACGGTGTTAACGTCGGTGTAGCAATTGTGGCACTATTGGAAGAAGACAAATAAAAATATTTAAGTTTAATACCTATAAGTAGCAAGTCTTTTTTACAGTTTACTATAAAAATTTTCGTACTGCCTTTAAAATAATTGTGTAAATGGCATGTGACTTTAAAATGTTTAGTATTAATTGTCTCATTTAGCGCGTTAATGAACGTTTTTCATCCTTTATTTTTATTTCTTTCTTTCTTAGAAATAGAAATATCATATCATAATATCATTAAACAAATCTAATTTCATAGTAATGTAATTTTCTGCTAGTCTTTGTATTGTAGCTAAATAAAGTATTGTATGTTTACTTGAAGGAAAATGGAAACTTCCTTAGAACATTCGTACTTTGAAGTTAGGCAGATGAAACTTCGGTTATGAACTTAACTGTTATTGCATTCGGCAGCGAACCCTCCTGGTTTTGTTTATTCCTTCCCCGGCCCACGGTTACAATGAAGCGGCCTTTGTCATAACCCTCTTAATAGTAGGACTTTAGCTTTTAAATAAGTTTTCCCGGTCTCTTACATTTTATAGCTTTCTTATTTAGGTTACTTTGTTGAGCCTGTGTAAAGCACTTTTTTGCTATGGTGTTTGGTGATATGTTAAATTAGTTTTTGGTTACATGTCAATCTGTATTTCACATGGATAAAACCATGCGTATTCTACGTATCATTCATTACCTTTTTAAGGCATATTTTAGGTTTTAAGTTGGATAAAAAAGTTGTAATAGCAGGTTGCTCACCTATTTTCTAAAACATACCTTAACATTTTTTCCTTAATCGCCTCTTACCACACCATCCTCACATCCTTGGAAATAAGGAAAGGTGTTAGGCTTGACCCTATACGACACCAAGGAATAGAATTTTATTATAAATCCTAATATAACCTGCCTACATTATTCATCAACACAATGAAGGCAACACAAACACGAAAATCATTTTCGACACGGAGATTCCAGCGATTATAATAAATGTGACACAACACATGCCGTCTCATGAGTTGTGCGTGACTGCATATCATCGGTCGGACAGCAGCATACCCAGTCCCAGTACCCACCTACTGCAGCGATCGGAATAATTCATAGTGGAACGTGAGAGAAGGGTTTTTGGCACGCTCTGTTCCTCAGGAGATTTGCATATTCCTATGCTCCCGTTCCACAACTCCGTGTGTGTGTGGATCACACGTGGCGAATAAGTCTGCTGACTACGATAAGACTGGTTTTCTACCTAGCACATGCCTGCTACGTGGACATATTATAGGTACAAGCCACAATAATTTTGCATTTCAAGCGATAACATTGTTGATGCAAATGTGCCGGCTAATTGAAATCGAACACATTTTATTGCAAGAATTGACAATAATAATAACTTCATTTTCATTTACGTGCCAAACCAGTGTTGTAATAGTTGTATTAATGATTTTAACTTAGTATCTGTCTTGTTTGTCAATGATTGAAATCATTCTGAGCGTTCTTATAACACATTATTCAAATACGATAAAAAGAAAGATAAGCTAAAATATACTCTCCTTCTTTACATAAACTTTCATTCACATCGTGCAATCGAACAGATCAGAGCCCCGACGGACCTTTAATAATTCACAGAAAAAAATACTTTTTATGTGTTAAACGAGCACGCGGTGCAAAAATTAAACGTCACTCAGCTATCACATGATCGACGGAGCAGAACACTCCGACCCTCTGGGAGTGTCTTCTGTCGATTTTACTTTACACTCAGCTTTCAGACTAAATACCACTCCTTTAGGGTTACGAAAACTTTGCATACAATTTATGCTAACCTAACCAGAGTCCGTGCGGGGATATAACAGTCTTAATCAAATTTAATCTACATTAAATTTTGTTTGCTCCCCCTTCCCCCTCCTCGCATCTTGAAAATACAGATGAATTAAAAAGGTGATTAAAAATGTTATCAGTCAAGTTTATTACCAATAAAGCAAAGCAGTGTAGTCTACACAGAAGCATTATCCACATGTCGATGTTATCTACGATGCCTACAGTTTCCTAACTTTGTTTCTTTGTAGAGGCGGAGGCTTTACAAAAGTCCCAGCGAGCGACGCGCAGTTAATACTCCACGATGTCAGTAGAGAATTTCGAGAGTCAAGGGCCATTCCAGCATCGTGATCGCTAGAGAGTCGTACGCTCGAAATGAAACGTCGTATCTTATTTTATGATTAGCGGCTCGAAAGCGCTTCGTAATTTTGTTAGTTCCGCCTTTCTGGTGCTGGGGGCGAGCACAGCGAGTGGAGATCGATGCGAGCGTTGCGTGCGAGTGCGAGGGAGATACCGCGAGTCTCTGCTAGCGCTGTCCCTGTCGCGCGCACCGCCTACCAGGCAGCCATGTTGCGCTCGACCTGCGCTCGCCCGACCGCCATTGTAGCTAGTGATGTTCTCCAACTCCGAGTCGATGTAACACGCCATTATACTAACTCGTTCCAACTTACACAGCCTTTGCCAATAACTGCCGAATTGCTTTTTAGCCAAGCACACAAATCTATCGAGTATCCTCCTTGATATCTACCTACCTTGAGTTATATTGATATCAATATCAATTTAGAAACATTTCTTAGCTCTTTAGAAAAGACGCCTACGTATTTTTTACCACCATCATTATCATAGATCTAGTATCTAGTCTTTTACAGACTATATAAACAGTGTCAAGAGGTATAATATCGTTTTAAATGGCTGTCATTGCGGGAGTGGTACTTTGTCCCAAGTAGGTTATATCCTTTGGAGCATTTCCATCAGATTTTGTTTAGTGGCGACTCCTTATTTCTTTCATATTACACGTTCTTCAAAATAGTTTAAGACAAGTAATATGATGTTAAAAATCGTCACACGCCTTTATAAAAACAACCGTCAAATCTCGCTGTAAAACGGACATACATCAACCACCTACATTATTCCTAGTGACAATAATCAACATGACTTGTATCAACAGAGTGGTGTATTCGGGGTCAGGTAAATACGGCGCTTTGTATTCAATGCATATAGAGAAGTTTGTGTGTCGATAAAATATTGTCGATAGAAAAGGTTTGCGGTGGAGTAGAGCCGTAGCTCTGGAATTAAAATGTCAGACGCGCGGCGCTGGCGGCGGGCGCGGCGCGCGGGGCGGGCCGCCGGCGTTATTAATAACCATAAGCCGGCAGACGCACGAACGTCCAGAGGGGCCAGCCGGCCGCGCGGTAATGAGGAATCACTAATTATATTTTACTGGACTCCAGCATTAAACCAACATTAATTACACAGCCTCGCTGTATTCCCTACCAATGTTTTATCGGTGCGCTCCCATCCAATCTCCGTTTGTACCTAATTATCCTTCGGTTCTACGAAAACAAAGCTATCGTATTCTTGAACCGACAAAGCCTATAAAAATACATGAAGTGTCGTTTAAGTAAGCCGTATTATCTGAAGCAAAGCTCGTGCAGAATATAACCGGGCCAGAATGACAAGTTATAATGGTCTGGCGGAGTACGGTCCGTTTTAATATTCCCCCACAGTAGGCGCGCCGGTTGCGCGCGACAGCTCTGCCCGTCGCTAGCCCGACGTCGAGTTCGCCAGTAAAAAACAGATAACACAGTATATTTTATTGTCAAGGAAATATATTGTCAAAGGCCGTGCGATTAATTGCTTGACTTTTCTGAAGTGCGCCTCGGGGATTTTTCCCCTGAAGAATTCGACTGACATACTTTAGCGATTTAGGATTTCTTTGTCGAACCGTATACTGTTATCATTTTCGGATTTTTAAGGCGATTGGCGTGAGTCATCCTGCTAGTAGCCGTACAGTAGGCTCTTTTCTTTTATACGGTATCGTGTTCTCGCACAGAAGCGTTCGGCTCGCCCGCCTCATAACAAACTGCAAAATGCTACGGATTCTGAGAACTTTAGTGCGGTATATCGCCCTCGCCTGCCAGGAAACCTCTAAAGCGCTGACTGCGGGGCGTACATTCTCTCCTGCGGCGAAGACGCGCCGGCAGGGTTGCCGGGAGAAATTGCTGCGTTAGATAAATGTTGCCGGCTCTCCCTCTTGCAAACTTTGCAGAATAATCTTACCATTTTTAATGATTATGAAGCTTAATTTAAACTAGATTATTTTTAATCTGTTTTTTTTTAGTTTTTGCTTTGGTTTAAGGCAATTGTAGAGTCAACCCTAGTTTAGTGAGTCTCGTAACGGACGTCAAAGGTCTAGTCAGGCGATGGCACGATTTAGTGCGGGCAGCGCGGCCGTGGACTGTAGCGACGGAAGCGAACCGCCGTCGACTGAAACCACAAACTCTCGTTTCTATTGGACTCCACCGCTTTGGGGTACCCTTTTAGATGCACAGTACGTAATACTGCACGAGAGAATGTTGGTTCAATTTTCAATGTATGTGTACGTAGCTTAAATATCACACTAGTAACGTACGAGACTTTATCGAGTTATAAAATGTGGACGTCGCAATGTTCTTCCATTGCCATAATCTTTATTTTTAATTCTTCTAGGAACTTGGTTTTAAGTTTAATTTAACCTATGAGCGTTCATGGATTTTTATCCTACATTAAAATTAACTTTTTGAACACCTATGTAGGACTCATTATTGATCATAGAAACAGTTACAATCAATAGGTTACATTACATGACAACTTAATCTACAAAGACAAACCTGTCCTAAAAGCGATCTCACCCGGTAAAGATTCAACAACGATATTAAGTTCTATTAAAGTTACACGTTTTTGATTGTACCTTCACATTTAAACTGCGAACCAGGATTTATTTTTAAATTAAATATATTTTTAGTGATTGAAACACTCTCAATTTAATTAATTATATTATTAAAGTCGATTTGCGACTTAACTACATTGTTTGCGACGTTAAATCAAGTTTTTTATTCACGCACCCGAAGAAAATTAGTGCTGCTTGTAGACGACAAAGTAAATTGTCGGCAAAATACGTAACTACTATGTTTCGCTGTGCCGCTTTCAGGTTTCATTTCTTTCTGCCCCGTCCGATGTAAGCACGAGCTTGATTTTGTTATTCATTGTATCAACAGAGATTAAATTTGGGCTTTGCTGTCGGTTCTTAATATGGCAACAAAAATGTTTGTAGTTCATTAACGGCAGGTCCCTTTAGGCAATCTATCTTTGGTGGTGGTAGCTCTAGTAGATACAGGAAATAACATGACACACATTACTGTGTTTATTTTATTTGTCATTTGATTCGTGACCGAAAAGTTCAATATTGGGAATATTGGATTCGGCCATTATACAACCACGAACCACGATACTTTTCTTTGACTTACTTCACTAAATATTCTGTCAACATTAACTGTACAAACACTCGGTCGTAGATTAGTTGACTCAGCAAATAAAAAAATAATGAAGCGCAAATGCGGTTAACATGTTTTTTAATTCCTTTTGCAAACCTCTTTTACCTTACTGCAAAGTTACTTAACAGCGCAAACTAATTCCTAGTTCTTTCAGTATAACTCGTGTACTATTTTCTGCCCGTTCTTTGAATTCTCAGAGCGAGAAAGATTTTAAAATATCTCTCATAAAGGCAGATGGAAGTGGAAAGGAATAGTTTCGTAGAATCCCGCCGTCGTTTTCAATTAGTCGCTTAACTGACGTTGCCTGCTACTATCTCTAGATCGAGTGCACTTTGACATCGGCCTTATGCTTGCTTGAGGGGACGTCATGCCCCTTTTATTAGTTTTATAGCCACAGGTTCTATAGTTATTATGTTTAAGTGCCATTAAAAAGACCATGTATAGGTATGAATAATTATAGTAATACATATGAAATTGTTATCATATTTACTAAATTCTGTTTTGTTGTCGCAGGGTTACCCACCACCGCCTAGGCCAGCTCAGCCGTCCACTCCAAATGCCCACGATCCGGACTCGGTAAATAGTGTATTTACTTTTACCCTGTTTGTATATTTTTTACAATTTGAGAAATTACAATCGTTTATTAATTAAGCTTAAGGGACGTCATAAGGTGCATTTCTTGTTGTGCAAGGGTAGGTTTGGTACAATATTTTAAAATCCATATGAAACTTCACTATTAATGGTTTATCCTAGCTGCTAGTCTTGATAAATGTTAATGACACGTGATATAAGAAATGTCGGCACCTAGCAGTTAGTGTTTAAATTTATCACTACAACATTGTACAATCAATCAACGGCGACATGCGCGCGATGAGTCACGGAACCGCTTATTAAAAAGCTATCAGACGCGTGCTAATGTCAAATAAAATACCTTTCGCGTAAACATCAAGGCAGTTTTAAAGCCATTGCATCTTGAATTTTAGATTTTCAACCGATTTTAAACGTTCTTAAGACGATAGGAATTCAAAGCGTGTTTCAGTTTTGAATTAGCAATGTTGGACAGGAGTGATGTACGCTAATGGATAAGTAACGTACGAACTAGTCACGTACACAAACAATCAGGCAAAGCGCTACACTTGCGGCCGCGTTAGTTGATTTTGAAACGGACTGTCGTCCCCGTGAGCAGTCGCTCGCACCACCATTACATGGTACCTTCATCATCATAGCTCTTTAATTTTTTACACGTCATTTTAAATTTAAAGATGAAGGAAATAAATAAGATGGCCTTCTCGGACGGAATATGATAAAGACGCCGCATTAACTGATTAATGAGATCGTTATGCGCGCAATATTCGTGGTAGTGGTCGTTGATTACTGACTGCCCGCCTTACCGTCTACAACACACGTGCAGAGTAGTCGTCTTATCCGGTTATGAATAAAAATAATCGTAAACGTCGCGTCTTCATTAGTGCACATGTGGGTCTGCGAAAATGAGCGAGCCTCGCCGGGCTCTATTTGCGGACTGACACTCCATATTCCGAGTTAGCGAGCCGCCCGCCCGTCGCCGTCGCCTCACTTGACGATAAGCTTGTTTGCAAAATTGTACCTCGGTCCACGAGTCGCGCTTAAAACGCAAAAACTTGTCTTTACGAAGTCGTAAACAACATTATTTGCGTACCGGCTATTGTTTATATGTGAAAAATGTGAACAATAGGGAATGGATGATTTTTTTAGATATGCTTGATTATTTTTCTAATGATAGGAATAACCTTCCTTAATCACGGGTAGATTTTTCCGATGCGCGATGTATTTTATAAAAATAAAAACATTTTACCCGGTCGCGTTTTGGGCTAGTCACGCCTGATAAGATATATTTCACAAGTCCGGTTCTTTAAAAAAAAAAACAGCTATTTGTATCTGTGGTACACCCACAATGCAATGTCATTTGAAACTGACATTGACGGGTATATTTACATACTCAGGCATTCAACGATATAGAAAACCCCAAGTCGTATTTTGTACCAACGTGTTCCAAGACTGGCCTTAATGAAACTGCGAAACGGAGATCATAAGGAGAGAAGTCATAGCAAGTTTACAGATACATGTCGGGCATGTAAGAAGAGTGAGGTAGTGCCAAATGTTGAAAGTGTTGAAACCCTTTCAGTAATAAACAATAAACTCATGAAATATCTGGACGAGTTAGTCACTAGTAAAAGACTTTTAATTATGTTATGGTGTTTTATTTTATCAAGATGCTTAGAATAACAATAACAACTGTTCTTCATAAACTCCAAATGCAAATATGCGTCCATTCTAGGCAAATTTGATGAGTTTGCTCTCGCAAAAGTACGGTCCACGGTTACGGTCCACGGTAACCGATTTAAAATTTCAGTTGTCGTATGAGCTAGCACGATGAGATCCGTGTTTGAAAAGCAGAGATCGTAGTTGTGGTCGGCAAGCGTAATAATAGATCCAGGTGAATAAAACAGTCGCGAAATACAAAGAAACACAAGCACGAAAACACGATTTTCATATCTGTCAATGTCGTTTCAAATGACATTGTGGGTGTACCACAGATACAAATAGCTGTTTTTTTTTTTTTAAAGAACCGGACTTGTGAAATATATCTTATCAGGCGTGACTAGCCCAAAACGCGACCGGGTAAAATGTTTTTATTTTTATAAAATACATCGCGCATCGGAAAAATCTAATACTTTGTCCCGTGATTAAGGAAGGTTATTCCTATCATTAGAAAAATAATCAAGCGTATCTAAAAAAATCATCCATTCCCTATTTCCTATGCGAGAATAGGACACGGAGAAAATAAGAATACCTTTGCGCATTACATACTCTGTTTATAGGAATGAAAGTTTGATGAAGTTTGTGCCGTTGGAGCGGGAGTGCTGATAGGGTCCCCATTTGTTTTTGTTGCCATTTATTTTGTCTATTTCATTTGGAATGGATCAAAGCGATGGGAGAGACAGTGTAGTGCATTTAGCCCGCGGCACGCCCTCAGCTGACGTTCGCTTGCATTACGTTGCGATTTAATTCATTAACGTTACAAGTATTGCCACTGACAGCTACGTCCATGCTTTTAAGGGTTAGGGATACTTATTTTAAATTCAAGTCATTGTGAAAAAGACTTCTGACCATGGAAAATTCATTAATGTGATAATGATAACCTACAACCAATTGCAAAACGATTAAGTAATCGTTTGAACGGATAAATGTTATAGTAAATAAATTTGTACTTGAACCAAGGCACACACCATTAACTATAATAATAAAGAAATCGCAATTAAGGAACCTTAGACTTGGTACGACTTTGCTACGAGCAGCTCCATCGAGACTTGGCTAGTTTTTTACAGAATGTTTTTGATGGAATACTCATTAATGTCATTACCAATTGGCGTTGGATTTAGAATAACACCTCTCCTTTTTTTCCGTGGATGTCATAAGAGGTGGCTAAGGAAACAGATTTAGGTGTGCTCTAGATATGTTTACACCTAAAATTATGCTAAAAGTGGCCGCGGAACGTAGAATAGCCAAGATTTTGGCTTTATAACGTTCTGTATGCTCTTTGAGAATACAGGAGTGATGCATGTATCAAATAATTATTTTGACAGAATGTATAAGTTGTAAGGTTTTTCTCGGCGTTCAGTTTTTTTTGTATGGATTATAGTCTCCCTAAGCACAGATAAATTTAAAAGTAAAAAATATATAATCATACAACGGCGATTCTCTATGTCCTTTACCTTTGATATAATAAGCTCCCGTAGGTATTTTTCAATAAGCTGGGCTTCTATGAATGTAAATATAATTAAAATTGATAGTTTAGGTACCTATTCTGTGCCGATTTCGTCTTAACTTAACAATAAACGATTCTTTCTCTCACGTACCTATAGATTTAAAGGGTCACGATTCTGATTCGGGCACTGTATTCTCGCCCAACTGACTTGCCGCGAATCGTGCAAAATACGCGGGTTATTTATACAGGCAGCCTTTTTCAACCCTAAAAATTGGTGCGTACGCAGATAGAGCGGGCCTGTTTGATGTTGATTGATACCGTTAGGCGGGCGCGCATTGTCTCGCTGCGGGCCGCCGGGGGAGCCCAAATGAGTGGAATTATTAAACCCGGCCCGTACGCCGATGTGACGCTTTTTGTAATGACTGTACCGGCCGCTCGCCGACCCAAAACGAGGGGACTTCATCCATTGTAGCGACGAACAACAGATCTTGTCTTCGTTTTTTATTCGAATCTCTGATCTCGATATTTGAAGTACGAATTCTGGGCTCCCTTTTGAAAGCTCAGGAAAGATTAGATTATCAACTTTGCAGTATGGACAGCCCCGAATTGTTATGCGTAAGATAAGTTTGTAATTTTAAATGGTATCTAAAACGTGGTTGATATCATTATCTTATTCAAAATTTGGTGCGTTATTATATTATGGGCGAGGAGACATTAATATTAGGAATTAAATTATTGCAGGCACAACTAAGTAGTAATGCCACTGCCATAATTACTGTAGAGATAGGATAGTAGAACTTACATATCGTCGCCTTTTTCGTTTCTTTTTTTAATGCATTAGCATTCTGCGTATTAAACCTATCTTTAAACCATAATAAATTTATCCCATGGAAGTAAGTATCTAAGAAAATTATTTACTGGCTTAGCGCAAGAAACGCGAAGGGTTCTAATTCGACTTATTTATTTATGCAACTTTAGGCTGGCACTGAATGACGGCTCTAATGTGCCGGCTCAAGAGGAATAGGCGCCCCGGCGTCGCTAAGGGGAGTGCTTTGTACAAATGTCCTTTTACAATATCATTCATAATCTTGTGCATTACCGCGCCGACGGTGGAATGGGAAACAATTTACAACGCGCATACAATATCTCAACTGTTACATT
The DNA here is from genome assembly GCA_005406045.1 of Adoxophyes honmai. Taxonomy (NCBI): domain Eukaryota; kingdom Metazoa; phylum Arthropoda; class Insecta; order Lepidoptera; family Tortricidae; genus Adoxophyes; species Adoxophyes honmai. The sequence goes on from BHDV01034709.1 coordinate 200,153, forward strand.
TGACAATGCGTCGTTGGCACACTAACTCTTATGAATATCACGTAGGGGATGGGATACCTTTCATCGTCGCAGGGGTCTTATTTAAATCAGCAAAATGCAATTAATGCTGGGTTCTCTAATTCAGGATGACGTTTGTGTTTGTTGTATGCATATTGTACACCACGCTTCCGTTTGAAGGTTCATCTTTGGTACTTCTAACACATGGTTAAGAAATACTATTACATCGATGAGATATGTCTGTTCTCACATACACACAAAAGTACATGACACCTTATTCTCTGCGGTGTAGGTACGCGCAGACAATAGAGCGCGACACGCTTCTAGTTTGTCATACTGTTTTTATAAAGTTAAAATTCATCATGTTGAAGAAATTAAAGAAGTAGAGTCATTAAAACTGCGCCAGCACTTTGTCCCCAAAAAGTGAGAGGCAGGTCCCACAAGCATGCACAGGTATAATGCTCTGTTGGAAGCATTACTTATGTAAGAACGTAAAAGTAATGCGTAATATTCAAATGTAAAAAGCGAGAGGCAGGGCAGCGCGCTGCACGTTCATAACAAACGAGATTGAGTGGGGCGCCGTAGACGCAAATGAATGACGGTAACAGCGTACGGCGTAATCAGCCGACGGCGCCATCCCGCCAAAGCGGAGCTAACTTGTTCCATTTTAAACATTCATCCTTTATGCACGCTGCACGCGTTAAAAATTAAATTATACTAATCTTATCATTTGAATCACTTACGAGTACCTACCACAAAATAAAATCTGAGGAACAATCCAGATACCTCCTCCTTATTTTTCTATAGCCCTCGACCTGGAGAACGCGTTGTTGACAATTTCGGGATCAAATCAAAACATCTTTATCGAGTAAGCCATCTTAGGCACCTCGACTGTCCGTGATGCTCGAGCGGAACTTTTTGATCTTTACCCTGCGCGTCTAGTCTGCAAAATTGTTCAGGGTTGACACAGACTCGTCGTTACTAACTTCTGGTTGTATTTGTTCAAGTATTAACGACTATTATTTTAAACTGCCAACTGACGATAGCTCTGCGACAATGACATTACTCAGCGTTGATTTCTTGCGAAATTTCCCGACCTCCCGTCGCGGCTTACTACGGGCCCGAACACAAATTTCATTTGGGGAACATGAGCTCTTTCTACAAAATTACGAATTGTAGGAGAGAGCGCGCGCGAGTACGTTCCGTTTTTAATTGAATAAGCCGAGGGTGCTATATAATCCGGCTCGGAGTACGCCTGGAGCGCCGAAATTCGCGTAAGCAGCCTACGCAGCCTCTGTTTGTTTTTGATCTGAATTTTGTTCTACTGATTTCTACTTTCGGGGCTGTCAGGATTAGGGTTACCTCTTGACATAAATTACTGGGCTGTCCCATAAGTAAAGAGACAAAATTGAAATGAAAATATTTAATTAAAAAATACAATAAAGTACTAACATTTACAATAAGTCCAATTAAAAATGTTGTTTTATTTGTTATTTTATATTAAATTTGCTTGTGCAATGCCTTTATGACCAATTTTTCTCAAGTTTATTGCTGCTAGCCTCATTATAGCTTTTCCGGACCTAGTTGCAACAATTCTAGCTAGTCTAGTCCATCGATGTTAAAATCCCGTCTAAGATTTAGGTTTTTCTGATTGTTTTTTATATTCTCGTTTGCATAAAGACCAAAATGTTTCAATATCACGAGCTTGGGGAACATTTGGTGCGTTACTTTGTTTCCGTATAAAGTCTTTCACCGCAGCCTCTAAATGTTTGGTGGCATCCGTCGCGTAGTGGCATGATGCCATATCTAGCCAGAATATAATTTCTTCCCTTTGATAATATTTATCAATGAAGGAAATTAATCGCTTTATTATAAATTCTCTCCGGTAAATGCGTGCGTTCATAGAGCCTGTGTAAATGTATGGTTCAGACGTATTACCACTCTGGTCTATGGCTAGCCAAACAAGGTATTTATGGAAAAATTTCGCCTTTGGTACGATTTTTTGAGAATAATCAACAGCATTTCGACTATTTGCGTGTCAGTATTGCTTCCATGGAACATCCCTCGGATCCACGGGCACGTAGGTCTCGTCATCAATTATGAGAATTTTTCTCAGTGTTTTTTCATGCACTCTTCGGCATCCTCTTTTAGCTCGCGCTTCTTGATCTTTAATGTATTTAGGAGCAGATAATTTTACAAATGCTTTAAGCTCGAGGTCGTGTCTTTACATACGAGTTATACTTGACTTCGATATTTTCAATTTATCCGCAGCGATTCTAATAGACATTGATGGGTTGTCTTTATGAACTTTTTTTACTTTATTTATGTTTTTAGCTGATGTAACAGTGCGTTTTCTTCCGGGAATGTTCTCGTAAATATATCCGTGCGTTTCTTCAGAATGCTATATAATTCGATATAAGGTAGTTTTCTGACTCCGTCTGGAGAAAAATGCCGTATCGTGTCTGTTTTTCCATGAATTTTATAAAACGGAAAAATTCTCTTTGCAAATACTTCGTATTCAGCTCTCTTGATTATTAAAACTAATAAAATACTTTCGTAATTCCCGCGTAATCTGACAGATCTAATGCCAATGGCGGTCATGATAGTTATTTTTCCTAAAAAAGTAAAAATATTTTCAGCCAGATCAAAATTTCAAATTTGTCTCTTTACTTCTGGGACAGCCTTTATATCAATCAACACATTTTTGCCAAATAAAAATAAAGTCTTTTGCGCGTTTTAATTTATTTACGTTATGAGTTTCCGAACCGAATTAACCCAAAATTCCAACGCAATGAATAAAATATATCTCAATTTCATATGGTTAAAAGTTTAATTTGGAACGGTATTAAATGGTAATGAGATAGTGAATTCGGCTTCATTATTATGTATCGATCGCTATATTGAAATATCAGCTATCAGCACTCTTTTATATCTATGGATCCGGTCGTACATCGGTGGATGGATGAAGTGGCCGCATTCGGTTGGAATGTAATTATTGCGGCGAGATTTCGATAATGAGCTTCCAGGCAGCTAGTGAAACGAATAGGATAAAACGTGTCAAATATTCGTTGCATTTTCATTATGTATGGACGTTCACAAAACATACACCGAGAGAGAAAAAGAGTAGCATATTTATTTATGTTTATATTTTACCACTACGTATAAATCCATACTAATTTGTTCTGCACAAATAGCCTCTACCGAGATTAAATCCTACTCCTTTGACCTATGCTGTTCAGGTATACGACTCTCCTATGCAAAAAGGCGACACTTCGTTTGACAGTAGGGTTCACAATAAAAAGATTTACCCCAATTACTGTGCCCGTAGTCGGGACAGGCTTGGGGCGGTTTAATCGCGCCGTAAAAACGCTGTATCGCCGGTAACGAGGCCGTAAAACCGGACCCGAGCCGTACGATACCAACGGCTTACTGATACGCTACCAACACTTCTCTAACTTCTGCAACAGCTATATTTCTTCTCAAATTGTCTGCCATAACGCCCATAACTTATGAGCTAAGTTGAGAATTAATTGCTTCTTTATAGAGATAAAAAAGGAAATCAGGCAAGTATGAACAAAGTTAACCCGAGAAAGAATCGCAAATGTATAAATGTATGTGGAAGTGTACTTAAGACTTTATTTACATTAATACTTTGTATTTGCTCAATTTTTAGATATGATTTCAAGTAAGTTTTGATTTCGGACAATGGAGTAGAGTTTGTGGGTGTATTTTTGAACTCTGTGCGTGCAATGCCCTACAGTAATTTGTATGGATCGTTAATGAGTATTTACTATGATACCAGGAGAGAAACCGAATTTAGTGATAGCAATGGCAGAGTTCACAAGACATTGAAGCTGCCTGTTACTGAGCTCTCTTTTGCTTCGGTTACATAGCATATATTTTTTAACTGCATCAGACATCGTTGTTATGTTTCGAACGAGCGATATTAACATACTTTTGCTTGCAGTCCCTATAAATTTTGAGCGTAATTGTGACTTTTACTACCACCCTAATTAATTCTTTTTTATTGTGCATTAAAGCAAAAATCCGAGAGCCGCTATAAATACTTCACGGCAGATTTAAAATTCATGATCACGGTCACACGGAATTGGATATTAGGTTTACGAATGAAATACGTAACTTAGAATGATCCGCTTTAAGAGACTGCAGTCCTTACTTTCCAACTATTATATTATAAAAGCAAAAGTAATTCAGTATCTGCCCGTTTCGTGATGAAATTATGGAAGAATGTACTTTAAAAATCGATGATTTACTGTTGCTACTTTTACAAGGAACAGTTTAGTTAGTTCCTCATGTCTTCGTATCATACATTATAGAGCTGTGTGTATATTATATGAACAATCTTATTGTTAAGGAGCTGTGCTGTTCGTTATTATTTCAGCTTCGACTGCGGATGTCGAGGCGGCTGTCGTAAAAGCGGCCGTGTCGTTTATGACAGCGACCCGAGAACGGGGTCGAATGGCCACTGTTCCGGGTGGTCGTAACCTGAGCCCACCCCCACCTTGTTTATGAATTTTCATAAACTGTAAACAAAAGTTACGACACTACAGTGACTGTCATATTTAACATCGCCCCTCGCATCGAACCCGATATGCGGTAGATGCAGGTCAACAAGATTAGTAGTAATGTAGGAGTGCTATAGGTTATTGTAATCGTGACTGACGGCATTGACCCCGCGACCCCAAGTGTAGCCGTGACGCAACGAGTGTCGCAGCAACCATCAATCACCGGCTCGTTTGTGACGTTTCGCGACCTGTGCCACCGATCTTTGTTACTTACCTAATTCCGATCTTTTGTTCGCCTCTGCTCCCATTCTTTCGCAGTACCTACATATGTATTTTGTTGTTCGGCTTTTCCACGCACATAAGTTTACGGACAACCCAAAAGAATAAGTAGAAGTAAATTGTTCAAGATAAGTCTGCTGTTATTTCATATTTGTTCATCTAGAAACAGCTTGCGAAATGCGAATTGAATAAAGCGACTTCTCACGCTTAACATAATTCAATACAATAGTAAACACATGAATGTTGGGAAAGCTTAAGTTTCGATTTAGGTACCTGAGTAAATTTTTACACATTTTATGTGTTTCGTTTGTGTTAAAATAACTGCGTCGTATGATTTACCAAAATCATCAAGTGCATATAATAGACTAATCGTAGCGCAGTGTTCTAGTTAACGGTTCATTTTCCTGAGTAGAACAAAATTTTTGTTCATTCTCCGATGAAGCTGTCCAAGTTTTTTTTCTGCTGCTGGCAATTTCAATTGTTATCTTTCTAAGAAGCCGGTAAACCATTCTAAGAAGCCGAACTGCTGAAGAACAGAGTAATATACCCGTGGTATGATGTCATGTGTTCTGTTGGCACGTTCGAACGCGGTCTTACTGGCGATCCGTGACCAAGAATCTAAACGACTCGTGCATCTAGTCCCAGCTCTTGTGATCAAAATGCGCGTTCTGCGAAGCATCAAAACGAGCCGTTTTTATGTTGAGACACGGGGAACTGCCATTGCGCGTCAGCTGAAACGGGATTCATAAACAATTATCATTATAGATGGAATCTACAAAATAATCTATACCTTGCTGTTAGGTTGTGCTGCCCACGTACATTTTTTATCAGATGATCGGGAACTTCGTTCTTTTGTTGGATTGGATGGATAATAAATGGCTATATTTAATTTTGTGTCTTGTTTTGGCGCAGTCAGTTTATCAAACTTTTCTGAATTTGAATATTGTAATTTCCTACTCTGTATCAGAATGATAACGAGAAGTCTAAAAGCGATTGATCACATTTCTACTCGATTTAGAACACATTATTATTCAGCATTTATTTACAAGATGGCCCCTTCCGGTTGGCTGTGATCCAACGGGGAAACCCCAACGTATACCAGACATTTGATAATTACGGCGTGGTGTTGTAACGTGTAGTGTATTAGACGGTTAGATATACTTTCATTCAACATAACACATTCCGATTATTTGGCTGAGTTGTTTTTGTTTAGTTCAATGTCATGTCACGCGGCTTCTATCTTTCTCTGTAAACTTGGTGTGTATTTATACATATTTATGTCTTCAAAACACGTGCCTTAGCAACCAGAAGCATTTCTTGGTCGAAAGTGAGAGTTCCAAGTTTCTTGAGATTGCGCTGCGTCGTCGCATCGACCGATCTTAGTGGATTTGTACAGCTCACGTAATTTGCATAAGAATTTCTCTGTTAAACTGTCAAAACAACTTTGTACCCTTTGGGCTTGTAGACACGGTTGGCGAAACATGAAACGGATTGTTTGAATACGCGTTAAGTGGAAGCCAAATGAGTGTATAATGTAATAGTTTCAGTCTGTACGTATGAAACAATAACATGTACTAGCAAAGCGCAAGTCAGCTGTTCACGTGACGGGTCGACGGCTTAACGGCGGGGTTGTCCCGATAGCGGCCGTTACTTTGTGCTTCGCCGTGCCTATGTATACCTAGCACAGGGCTGGAGGCGTTCGTGAGCGGGGGATGCCGCCAGATAATAAATAAAGAGTGCAACGATTGCGGCCGCCGGCCGGGGACAGGGGGGCTCGGGAGGAGGCCGACCATTTTAATGTTCCGACGCCAGACTTTATATTAAACATTCGACCTTGGCAGTGGCCTACATCGACACTGGGACACGCACTCCCACTCTTAACGTCACGAATACCTCATTTAACGTTTCGGCACTTCTCGATGCTATAAATAATTATCTGACATTTACATGGATCTAACGGTCGCATGGCTTTGTTTATATTAAAAACCTTATCTGTATAGCTGTTGTTGACACCGACCAAGGTTTCCGTAGCACGTGCTTTCGACCTGCCTTGTTTATCCTTATCAATTTTACAAATTCCCACTATATCTGTATCGATATGTTAGTAAACTTTGCAAATTATTAAAATAAAGTCCGATCTGATTAGTGTGCTCATAATCATTGATATGGTAAAACCAATAGAGACACGCTCTATTTGTACTGATGATACATACTCAAACTACATCAAAGTCAATATTTGTAGTTTATGCATACCTACAAATGCACCCGTCTAGGCACACCAAAGAACTTGCTTACGACTATTCCCAAAAACAATCTACGACCAGCTTAATAATGGCATACTTTACAGTGCAGATTTTCATGTTGACAAAGTACATACTAAAGTGTTCACTGTTCAGGTACCTACAGTGAAAATTATTTGTCATTTTTCAATCTCTAGCTCAAGATAAACCGGGAAATAGACTAAATACTGAGAATGACAGTTAACAGTGTGTTAATATTTAACATTTTCATGGCATGTAAATATTTTCAATGCTGTAAATTTATTCCTAATTTTAATACAGACGATTTCCAGATAGTTTTGTCGTCATTTAAAAGACATCTGACGTAGGTAGACACCGTGCTCTAATACGTCCGGGTATTGTTCATGTATAATGGTGTACCAATGTGGGTCAGTGGCGACGAGAACAGACGCAGGGTCGAGATGACATTGAATAGTGATTCAGTTTCGTTACTTAACTTATGTAAGAAACGCTCAGTGTTTCGCTTATCTCATAGATCATAGATTAGAGCGCACCAGTAATAGCAGTGCTATGGCCTATGGCAGCTGACTAATTATTACAGGTATCGTACCCGTGTGGTGTCGGGTTTAGAATAACACCTCTCCATTTCTTCCATGGATGTCGTAAGAGGCGACTAAAGACATAGGTTAGGGTATACTTTAGGCGACAGGCTAGCAACCTGTCACTATTGTACCTGCCACCTCAAAACCTAATGAATATTATGGTCAGAGATCGGATAAATTTGCGACATTGTTTGCAATTATGTGGACATGACTCCAAAATTAATCAAAATGTTATTCAGTTAATTAATTTCTTACATACAAACATACATCCATATAATCACGTCTACGTTCTCAAATAGCGTAGGCAGAGCACACGAAACGTGAAATAGACATAACCTTGATTATAACTATTTCACGCTTCGCAGCCACTTCTAGCATTATTATTTTTATTTTGTAATTGACGTATAATTTGATTCCTAGTCAATAAATCCAAAAGTTTGTTAAAATATTGGTTTATACCTAAAAAAAAATTGACAGTATTTTTTTTCAAATCGTTATTTATTTATTGTAAGTATATAAATATTTATGGAAACGATACCAATTTTAAATACGAACCTTTTGCTAATAATTATTTATGTAATTCATCGTCGTCGTAACGTAATTTTTTTTAAAGTTATTATACCATATACGTGCTTATAAGCACTTTATAAGCAATCTATTATCGCCAAAAATTTAAATTATATTTCAATGAATAATTAATTAACAGTTCGATTAATTTTGGAGTCATATCCACATTATTGCAAACAATGTCGCAAATTTATCCGATCTCTGACTATGGTACAAGTGGCCACTAAACGTGAAATAGTCATAGTTGTGTCTATGTAGCGTTTTGTGTGCTCTGCCTACCTCGTTTGGGAATATAGGCGTGATTGTATGTATGTAATGTATGTATCAGAATTTTTCATTAGTATGTCTTTGCTTAAGACCTCTCGAAATTCCGTCAACGTTCATTTTGTTTTGCATTTTAAAGGAAACATTTATTTTAACAGGCATTATGTCCTTATCGAGGAAGGCTTGATTTGCTCAGTTCCAAACTTTATTTTAGTCATCCAGTTTCGTAAAACATTGTCGGTCGGTTTAAAAAATTCTTAATGTTGTCCGTATATTCAAAAGTTAAATCCACATAAAAGAAAACTTGATATTCTTGTTTGCGCCGTTTTACTTTAATGGTGTTTCTTTTGCGAGACATGCAGAGATTGCCATTGTGGCTGTTATTTCCGGACCGGACACGAGGACCATTTCCTTGAACGAATTAAATGAGATTTATAATGAAAGATTCGATAGGATATGACGTCCAGTTTTATGGTGACTGCAGGTCGTTACATATGTATGCAAATTAAAACTAGTCGCGGCTCGAAACTTGTTTTGGTATGCTTGATTCCATGGGTTCCTATACTATTCGCAACAACTTCCAAGAAATTGCAACGCGTTTCATCAAAACAAATAAGCTGGTAGGCCGTCGGTGGCGGTTATGCTGCAGGTGTTCGGTGTCATGATGAAACTGGTCGGGTATCCGGTTCGACCCAACAGATGGCGTTACATGCGCCCCTTGTACTGTTCTATACAAATTATCGTGCCTTTTGCAGATACTGCCTTTCGAGTAAACAAATTTAATCTTCCATTGAAAGGAGTAAACTTAAAGTATCCGAAGTTTAATCTTGATGTCTAGAAATATCTTAATGTTGATTATTTATTCGCTTCGTTAAATTCAATCTTATTTGTCTACCGGCACCAAATATCACCCCGAGACTACGCAGTATAATTGAGGAATATTTGTCTCATAGATATTATGAGAGGAAGACGGTCGCCCAAAGCCACGTAATAGCGAAATAATTTTCTATCGGCTCCCGAGTACCTTCCTTTATCGCTATATCGATCATGAGACAAATTGTTTAATTACGGTGCGGGTTGGGCCGCTTATGTAACTAATGGCAGCATAATCGCTCCAGAGGAATCCGATCGTAAACAGGCTCGCTCGCTAACCCACTAAAACATATTTCTTTTTTTTTGCGGTGCGGCCTTCTCGCAGCACCACCAGGGCCGCTTCACGAGGAACTGGTTTCTATATAAATTTACGATAAAAGCCAACGAGGTGCTACAGCCAAAACCCTTACTGCGTTTTTTTTTACTTTAAGCTGGCTACATTTAAGTGACACTGACAGGCCAAATACTTTGTACGGATTTTAGGATCAAAATGACATTACTGAAATACATAATTTAAGTTGGGAGTTGTGCGATAAAAAAATAAAAGCAAATACACTTCCTCATCGGCGATTTTAAACGGGAAAGTAGAAATAGTTTTGCGATCGTAGGTGAGTAAATTCATTGTTCATGCAATTGAACCATCGCTAAGTTACAATACCTAATAGTTCAGATGTTTTGTAATGCCATCATTTATAAATAAAATAGATAAAGACAATTTTACACTAATAAAATATTGGGTTTTGTTACATAATCTGAAATAAACAACACATGCACATCATACTTTTACGTTGGGGTTAAAAATATTACCATCACGCATTCTTTATGGAGCCCTAATTAGCATTGTGTTTACCATTCTGTTATGTGGCTTGTTTAAATTGGGTCACAAAAGACATGCTCCTGCGCAGACCGTTGGGCGTTCATTGTCAATAAGCGGCTTCCCTAAGGCGCCGTGCGTCACCGCAAGGGATATAGGTACATTAGACGATTAGACAGTCTCCTTTTGTTTCATATAGTGGATATGTTATAGTTTTGCCTTATCAGTTATTTATTATTCATCATCATCATCAGCCTATATACGTCCCACTGCAGGGTGCAGGCCTCCTCTCGGCATGAGAGGGCTTGGGCTATAGTTCCCAAGCGGGCCCAATGCGGATTGGGAACTTCACACACAGCGTTGAATTACTTCGTCGCTGGGTGTAGGTTTCCTCACGATGTTTTCCTTCACCGAAAAGCTCGTGATAAATATCAAATTCAATATCGCACATAAATTCAGAAAAATTCAGAGGTGCGAGCCCGGGGTTTGAACCCACGACCCTCTGCTTGAGAGGCCACAGTTCGAACCGCTGGGCTACCACGGCCGACTTATTATTTATTATTGCAGTCATCTAATTTGACACTTTTTGACATTCTCTATAAATTCTCATTCTATAATTCTCTTCTGTTTTGTCTATGTAGCGTTTTGTGTGCTCTGCCTACCCCGTTTGGGAATACAGGCGTGATTGTATGTATGTATGTATGTTATTATCTACACTAATATTATAAAGAGGAAAACTTTGTTTGTTTGTTTGGTTGTAATGAATAGGCTCAGAAACTACTGGACCGTTTTTAAAAATTCTTGCACCATTATCCACGAGTAACATACGTTAAATTTTATTTTGAAAAAAAAAGAGGATTTCGTTAAATATTTGGGTTTACATATCTACATCTACACCAATATTATGAAGAGGAAAACTTTGTTTGTTTGTAATGAATAGGCTCAGAAACCTACGACCCCAAAATCCGAAATTTACGCGAACGAAGGCGCGGGCGGAAAGCTAGTACAAAATAAACATGACAAAATAACAAACCCAAGACAAAACACAAGTACAAAGGGGAATATATCAAGCTTTAAAGCTTTTTTTAAAGCTTGCAATAGATTTTTCGAAATAGAAAGAATAACTGCCTGTACATGTGTACATGGCTCGAGCGGTTTTCAAATTAACCTCTAAATACAATTCTATCTCAGTGATGTTTTATCTAATACCCTCATTACAAAAGCCCGGTTCGACAAGAGAAAATATGAGTACTAAATAGTACACATATTAATTTTCTGATTGTGATTCAAAATGTGAATTTTGTTACCGGCAAACCGGTCTCTACTTAGTAGGTATTTCGGCTCTACGCATGTCTGGATCACGCAACTATTTTCTAAGATAAAATTCCGAGTGTTTATTAGCTCTATTTCTGACTAGTTGCTTGATATGATACTATTATGATGCACATACATTAACGTACCTTTGACCCGCATCCCTAATGATATTGTTGGCACTGCGGATGTAGTGATTTTCGATACATATAGTTAGTAGAGACGAGCGTGCAGATCAATATTGCCTAATTAGTAATTACGCTCACTATACACCAGTCATCTGTATCCGATTGGATTGCCATTGAAATGTATTAACTAAGAGCTTTCTGTGTTTACGTGTATCTACATAATATGATTCATAATAACGATGTTGTTATGACACACGTGTACGTGAACGATTTCTTGTTTATTATGTTACCTCAGAACCTCAGTACACTCGTATAAAAGAGCGAGCTTTTATTATTCATAATGCTCTTGACTGGCTGCGCCTTCGTAACCTTTCATAATAAAACCCAGCTCGAACTGCATGTTATTCACCGCGTTTTTGCTCAAGTTATTCTGTTTAGATTTACCATTAATGATACAATCGCTTTTATCGTTTGTAATAACTACCTCATGTCTCTATGCGAGTTCAGAATACAAACAGTTCAGCCCACAGCTATTATTTCTGTAGAGCTATTTCTTCTGAGTCATGTTCTACCTTCGTAATACAAAATATGGTTCGAGCGAACAAACAACTGGTCGAGTTGGAGTCTTGGTCGGGTGCGTGCAGGCAATTGTGTGTTCTGTAGCGACCCCCCGCTCTACGTTGCTGGTTCGGTTTGCCCTCGCTCGGTCGGAGCTATACGTATACATATTATGGGTCGCGGCGGCGGCGCGCGGCGTGCCGTCGCAATATCAGCCCGGTGAAATCGCTCGCCCGCCCGCTTCGCCGCACCGCATGCCTCGCCTGCGCCAGTCGCCGTGCGCCAACTGAAACGCGCGCACCGCTAGCGCAATCGAACGTACATCAGACCCTCGCTCTCTCGTCGCTCGTCGGCCTCCACCGCCCAACTCCCTGCACCCTGTGCCCTGTAGCCGGCGATATTGCCACCGGCCGACGGTTACAAACGAGACGCATCAAGGGAGCGTTATCGTCTTTACAAGCGGCCTTAATCGTGTACAGTGTTCGTGTGTGAGTGCATGTGCACACCTCGTTTTACCTGGTGATCTAGAACTGCTCCGTTAAAGGTTTCAAGACGGCCGTCGTCATAAGGCTGCCTGCAAACACAGTGAGTATTGCTTTCATCTACCTCCACATGACTCGGTGAAATGGGACAATCGTTATCTACTGCCGATATAATATATTTGCGTGTACGTACTTGTATGTGTGTGTTTGTGTGCGTGAATATACTGACAACGAATACGGTTTGCTCTTGGCTGTGTTAATATCGGAACACTTCATGGTTTTGTGTGTGTTGGCTCAATATTTAGCTCTATTTTGGGGCAATAATATGTTTTTTTATCATACGGTTGGCGAAATCGCTCAAGTTTCTTGTAACTCAATGATACATTGTGGTTTATAATAAATATTTGTTTAATTCACCCTTTCAACCACATTCAATCACTTATTTATAGAATGAGTGGAAGAAATTATATCGTGTTTCGACCTAAGTTCATATAACATTTATTACTTCTTATAGCCTCTGGAATTCGTGGTTGAAATCTCTCGCAATGCTGACGAGCACCATGTACATAATATGCGCTAGGTATTATCATCAAGTTCTCAAGAAGACATAAAAAGATGGCTAACAACTTGAAACTTAACTTTTTTCTTATTGAGAACGCCGTTTCAATTTGCCGTCGGCAGCGTACGTGCGTGTTTCTAGAGAAATATGTACCATACCAGTTGGATATCTAGTTCTAGTGAATGTAGAAGTTGATATTTTAATATTAATATAGACAATTGAATATATGGATGAAATAAAATAGTTCTCCTTAAGTTTTCATGTTCATTGGATAAATGAAAATAGAGTCTTTATAAATTAAAAGCCCGTTTGGTTTGTGTTTTTTCTATTGAAAATGTGTTTTACTTTTCCTTGATTGTGTTGCTGGCTGGTAGTGTCCGACCGAAGGTACAATTCTGGCCGAAGCCGAAGCCGAAGCCGATTAATCGGCTTTCATCAAAACCTTCGGCCGAAGCCGAAGCCGAAGCCGAAGGTGTGTTGACCCCATGTTGACCCTAAGAAATACGAGAATTTGCTAATAAGGACCGTATCGTTAATTATGGAAACAGGTTTGTAGTACTCAAAAAAAGTTATATAATAATAAAAATATAATATATAAATGTCAATCTGTCAAGTATTGAGTCTAATATTGGATTCAGTACAAAAAATATTGAGAACTGTTGAAAAATTCCAAGACGAAGGGTCTATCCGCGAAACAACGATTTTCTATTGTGACCAAATATAGCGAAGGATCGGGTATGACGATGAGAAAAATTGCAGAAATGGAAGGTGTTAGTCTGAAAACAGTTTATAGCACTATCAAACGGTTAGGCATGAACCATACTTTCAAAGATTTACCTGGTCGAGGTAGAAAACGTGGTCCTTTGCATCATAATTTGGACAAGAAGACATGCGGGCAGTTTGCGAGAAATTAAGGTATTTCCACTCGAGATTGTGCGAAAAAATGCCAAACTTCTTTAGCAATGGTTCAACGTGCCAATGAAAGCAACATGCTGGTAACCTATAAGAAACAAAAACAGCCAAAACGCACTAAAACCTAGGAATCTACCGCTAAAACTCGGGCTAGAAAACTGAACGATAAAATTTTAACTAAAAACAAACAATGTATTATTATGGGCGACGAAACTTATGTCAAACTTGACTATAAACCCTGCCTGGGCCGCAATTTTATACCGTAACGAAAGATGCAAAGGTCTCTCAAGAGGAAAAATCAATTTTTTGCAAAAAATTTGGCCAAGAGGTAATGTTTTGGCAAGCTGTTTGTCAATGTGGGATGAAAACGACTCCGTTCTTCGTTAAGGGTAACTTGAATGCTGATATTTACAGGAAAGAGATGTCTTCAGAAGCGAATATTGCCACTTATTCGCAAGCACAGAGGTCGCACATTATTTTACATCGATTTAGCTGGCTGCCACTATGCTCGCCATGTGCTAGACTGATATAGAGGGAATAACGTCTGCTTTGAACCAAAAACGTGCAATACCCCTAATTGTCCTCAGATAAGTCCCATAGAGAGATTTTGACCTCTGATGAAGGCAAGATTAAGAAAACATACTAAGCCAACAGATAAAGTCGAGGAATTAAAAAAAGACAGGATTCGTACTTATAAAACCTTCAACACTTTAGCTGTCCAACGGTTAATGAAAAACATTAAAAGCAAGATCGGGAAACTGGCCAAGGGGACCAGTAAATAAAAATAAGTTACTCTAATTATTGTGTTTGCACACTCATATGTATATGAGTTTAGTTGTTTTCCTATAATATAAAATGTTACCACAAATTACGAGTATTTTACTTGTTTCCATAATTAACGA
The DNA here is from genome assembly GCA_005406045.1 of Adoxophyes honmai. Taxonomy (NCBI): domain Eukaryota; kingdom Metazoa; phylum Arthropoda; class Insecta; order Lepidoptera; family Tortricidae; genus Adoxophyes; species Adoxophyes honmai. The sequence goes on from BHDV01034709.1 coordinate 215,167, forward strand.
TACGGTCCTTAGTAAAAAAATACGGCAGTAAATTATGCGCAGTTTTCGTTTCTAAATCAAGTGTGACTATGTTGTTATGTTATGTGGTGTCAGTAATTTATATAATTAACTGCAAGTAATGCGATCGGGCCGGCGAACTCGCTCTGGCATCGTTTGTTCAATTTCAAAACACGATTTGCAAACCTTCGGCTTCGGCCAAAGCTTCGGCCAAATTTTAGCCGAAGCCGAAGGTTTGGCCGAAGGTGGTTTTTTTGGCCGAAGGTGGCCGAAGCCGAAGCCGAAGCCGAAGCTTCGGTCGGACACTACTGGCTGGTCATTAAATTTGATTTCTTTGCCTTCCAATCTGGTGATTTGCTAGAGGTAGCGTTGCCAGGTCAAAATTCAAATTTGTTATTTTGATTATTGATAGTGATAGGTCATCTTTAAAAGTGATTTAGTTAGTACGCTGAGTACAATATTAACACGGCCAATAACTTTTAAAAACAAAGCAAGAAACATGCGACGGGAGTATCCGTAGAATGATACGTTTCAATTTCATAGCACAGAGCTTTCTTATCGTCGCACGTGTGTTTGTACTGTTTGTATGCGTTTCTGATTATTAAATGTGATCTCGTATTGAACAAGTTCGATCAAATAACGTCTTAACAGCCAGTGCCCAGGCATCACTTGACAGCTTTTATTATTCTCATCGTAAAAACGATAATGCCAGAGAAAACGTTGGCGTATCGCACATTCCTCTTCCGTCGGTCTCTCATACAAATTATACGATGTGTGTTACGTATAGCTAGGTAGGTGGGCCGTCATTATTTATGTTCTCTAACAGTCGGCTCTGTGGTGTGGGTTAAAATCGGAGCAGTCAGCTGATCTTTCATGTGTGTGTGCGTTCTTCGGGAAACACCTTTCGATGACGTGTGCGAGCTCCGCTTAATTGGACATTCACATTGTTCCCTCGTGTTTTTATGTACCTATCGTCGTTATGATTGATACGCTTGATAAACTTATTTAGTTGTGAATTAATAACTCGACGCTGTTTATTTCTTACTTTGATCAATTTGGTCATTCATGAATCGCATTGTCATGCTCTAATTTTATCAATGGCTTGGTAGTGGACTAGTTTATCTCAAAGAGATACATAGTTGTGCCTAATGCCTTGCTTTGAATCGTATCTGTTTACAAGTCGATCTTGACATGATACACCTGAGTAGACTATAGGCCATTTCTCCATCGTTATTGCAATACAAAAGTGGCTTTACGTCGTGTCTCGCTGTAATGGGTAGGTGCCCACAGCCGTGCGAGGAACATGTCATTTGCCATAAAACGTGCTGCATCCTCGACGCCGCTGATTACACTCTGTACGTATATCTACCATAATTTTACCGGGCTCGGCTTGTATTTCTCCATTACCACACTCATTATCTTTATTTTTTATTTGGTTACAAATGACGGCACTGACGCAATGTCCTTGAAAAACATGACAGCGATACGTTTTACGTCATCATCTTAAATTATTTAATGCACGTTTTACTTACCTACTCATGCGAGGCAGGCGTAAGTTCAATGAACTGTGTATTATCTAATCATAAATAGGTAATGTTTATAAATACTTAATCCGTTTCTCGTCATCACCAAATCTCGTAAGCAGAGGTAGGCGAGTCGGCGGCGAAAGTTGAGCCGGCGCCCCTTCACCCCTCTCCCGCTCGTCACAAATAAATGAACCAAAGTCGGCATCCGACAACAATAATAATAATTCGCTCGGGCCCGATCAGCTGTTTAGTCGACACCGACCCGAGTAACAGGTGGCCTATAAAGACATTCAATAAAGTGAACCACTTGCCTTCGCCTGGAAACCTCTATTTTACACAAATACATACACCCGCTGACTACGCATACACCCACAGCAATCCCTCGACTTGTCCGGCTTTTTTTATGGCTACCTTCGACTAACGTTAATTACCCTGTTTAAGGATTCTAATTGTGATAAAGATTTTGTAATTAATTCAAGGGACTGGATTGGATGAGCGACTAATCAAATCAAGTTACGAATTATGTTATTCGCCATTATTATGTTGACTAAGGAAAATTGGCCTGTTATTCAACGAATGTTAATGATTCCCAGTACTAGATTGAGAGAGTATACTAACTGAAAATGTACAATATTTGGTAAGACCGGTCGCGCTTGGACGCTTCACTGACAAGAGTCCTTCAAAACTGACGATGAGGTTATTGACAATATCAATTTTTGTTTTCTACTATGGCTTGGTTATCTTACTCTAGCAGCTGCTTAAATTTTTAAAGTAAGTAAGGTTGGATGGAGATATCAGTTTAAAAAGTAAGGTTGGATCGAAAATGGGTGATCAACTGGACTTGCGAGGGAGGCGACCTTTAAGCCCCCCCAACACGTGGCAAGGCAAAGTATATAACTACTTATGTACATCATGCTTCAACCATTGTACAGTAAACTGAAGTCGGCCGCGTCGTATCCGGACGCCCCCGGTGTTTAGCTTTAATTTCCAAGTCAATCGAGATCCCTCTCATCTTCTTGAACGACGGGAGTATTTCACTTGCTTGCGTTTTGTAATTTATGTATTAAGAAAATTTAAGTTTATTTTGAATTTGGTGCTTAAACATTATGTTTCCTCTTTTGATACAACCTAACTTAATTTCTTGCATTTTTGATAACAAACATCAGTTGTGCGAAGGATGAGGGTTGATGACGATTACATGCTATGAATTGTCTTTATACCAAAATTAATCACAAACGGAATAAAACTTTATGAAATTGAACTAGTCAGTAGGTAAATGTGATGAAGTTTGATGTTTGTACCATTGATTCCTAGTCAGGACTTTCATGCATAAGACGATGAGAGCTTCTTCTTCCATAAGTCGTGTTTGCTGTTACTTGCTATGTCTCTGGTTGGTTCGACAGCTAGGCTGGTGCAGCGGGCAGACGCAGTGCAGATAATTCGCAAGACCTAGCATTTCGCTCTCGATAGCGCGCGGTCGTCAATGACGAGCCGGTTATGTAATGTAAATGTTTACGAACCTACTACACGTGCCCGCCACCACGTGCCCAACCGAGAACACTAGCCTTGTGAATTATTTATTTACGAGGCAACATTTTCACACGCCGGTCGACGAACTCTTGAGTGATCTTGGAACGCATTTACTGTGATTAATCTCGCCATTTCTCGAACGACATTGGTGCTCTACTTTTGAGCGACCTAATCTGTTGCTAGCTGCTGTTTACATGTGTGACAAGTTTAGCTGATAGCGAACACCTACACACATTGAAACTAGGTTGCACGCTGAATACAAAGTTGCATGTTCATTATTAATGAATGGTCGTTCATCAACTGTATGTTGCGTTGCAAATGCAGTCTTACAACACAAACCATAACATCATAAACCTGCAACCAAACATTATGTTTCAAAAGAAACATGGCTACAAATAGCCGCAAATTGTATAACCGCTGCTGGCCCACGCAGCCGGTGCTATGTAGGGGATGTGCGGTTAATTCGATGGGCTTCATCATCCATCATTTGGTATTTTTAACAAGCTTCATTTCGGTCCAGTGTTTGTTTTACTCGGCGAATCATTCTGTAGCTTGATCGGTTACCTGTTTCTCCGCAAGTGCATCAGTGCAAGTGATGTAGTCAGAATGTTAACCTGAAATAGCCACATAACTTATAATATAACATTACAAAACAGGCTCTTACTTTCCCTTTAAACTCAATGGCGGAATTCATGATTATCGTCGCCTAGTTCCCGTTGCGCATTGTGAACTCACCTCTATGTACCATCAGGTTACCGCGTGCTTCTATTTACTGCGGCAGACATACATCCGTGTATTGGGCTGTGCAGGCGTAGCTAGACGAGACGTATACTAACAGGAGCGGTTCAGTGTTTATTTGCGTCGGGATTTGGGCCAAGTGCATTCGGTCGACGAATTTAAGCCGATGTCGTTCGTGTCGATCTATTGCATAGACACGCCTGCTGACAGCTGACTTCTGAAATCAGAGTCTGTCTTTTTAGTTCGTAGGCAATTGGACTGGTCTAATAACCGAGAGTATCATAAATAATTTTATCTACAGCCAATTTCATAATGACAATGTCATAAAATACCACTATAACTTCAGACACAAGATGCAAATGGGCCTATATTAAGAAACCATTATCATGTGCTATGCGTACATTATGAAATCGATGTCAGTGGTATAATTACATTCTAATTTCGGTCGTCTTAAGGGCCGATTTTTCAATCATCAGATAAATTTATCTGCCAGTTAAAATTATTGCTATCCTTTTTTCGCGTCATATAAAAGAAAAGTGACAGCCAACATTTATCGGTCAGATATGTTTTATCTGGTGATTGAAAAATTAGCTCTAAAACAAATGTCGATTCAAATAAAACAAATTATTTCTGGAACAAAAGGTCCAGCACAGTTGCCGGTGCGAGCACGTGACGCCGAAGCGCAATTGTTTGACGAATTCCGTGCAAAAGTATCTGATACGTCCTACTGCCCCTAGTAATAGAGTCGTATCAGATGTTTTTGCACTTTTTGCAGCCTCTTTGTATCAGATATAACTGTAATCTTTGGATATTTTTCAAAATTATTATATAAATGTTGATAAAGTTTTGTACAGTCCACGGCATCTAACTTGGCATGGTTTTTAGTTGTGAGGGTAAGTTCGAGCAACGCTTTATCCATAGTAAAGAAAGCTATACGCGAACTTGCCCTCGCAAAACCTTGCCAAGTAAGATGTCGCAGACTGTACGCGATTTGTAAATAATTAGGCATCTAAATACTCTAAATTATTTACGAAATTCGCGATTTACGAGGGCTGATTGAAAAGTTCGCGGCCTGAGCATTAAAAAAAAAAGTTTTTAATTATTTTATGCTGCCATTTTGAACTGTCATTATTCAGATGTCATCCCGCGAAAGTTCAAGTTTATGACAATATTTAAAATATTTTTTACGTTTGATTTAAAAATACGGGTTAACAGATTTTTCATAATGGACAATTTGGAGCATCGTACTGTAATTAAATATCTCTATAAAAAAGGATTGACTTCGAAAGACATTTTTGAAGATATGCCGTATACATTGTAGCAATCCTGTCCATCATATACAATGGTAAAAAAGTGGGCAGCTGAATTTAAGCGGGGTCGAGTCAGCATCGCAGATGACCACGGCCCCGGGAGACCAACCACTGCGACCAATCCACATAATGTGGCAATTATATGTGAGATTCTAATGAAAGACCCACGATTAAAAGTAAGAGAAATAGCTGACATCATAGGTATCTCCTATGAAAGAATCCAAAACATTATAGTCAACGAATTAGGCCTTTCGAGGGTATCGACGAGATAGGTTCCAAAGCACTTTTCAGTGGAACAAAAAATCACTCGTCTAACAATTTCACGCAACTGTCTCGACCTGTATGAAGCTGACCCCAGGACTTTTTGGAAAGGTATGTTACTATGGATGAGACATGGGTCCACCACTAAACGCCCGAGATTAAGCAGCAATCAAAACAGTGGGTTCGTGCTGGATCTCCGCCTCCAAAGAAGACAAAGGCCGTTTTGTCGGCGAATAAAGTCATGGCATCAGTCTTCTGGGATGCAAAGGGAGTAATAATGGTTGACTATCTCCAGAAGGGTAGCAATGTAAACTTGGACTACTATTGGGACCTTTTACGCCGATTACGAGAGGAACTGAAAGTAAAAAGACCTGGATCATTGACAAAAAAAGTTCTCTTTCACCAGGACAATGCTCGTGTGCACACGTCAGTAAAATCCATGGCAGAAATTCACAACTGTGGGTTTGAATTATGGCCCCACCCACTTTATTCACCTGATTTGACACCATCGGACTTCCCTCTGTTTCCAAACTTAAAAAAAACACATGGGCGGTAAAAAAAATTTAACCGACCACTAGGTCCAAGCTGAAGTGGACGCCTATTTTGCAGGCCTGAAGGAAAGTGTCCTCAAAAGTGGTGTAATGTCATTGGAATCCAGATGGAACAAGAGCAAAGAACTCGACAGGGACTACGTAAAGAAATAAAAATGATAAATAAAATCTTTGGATTACATTTCATACCTAGGCCGCGAACTTTCCAATCACCCCTCGTAAGATCATTCCATAAACTTCACTAGTGTATTAATGAATGCCTAATAATTAATGACACATAAAATCCAACAGACTCCATCAACATTGATGGTTGCCTGGTTTTTTTATGTCACAGTTTACAGATGCATAGTCATTTAATACTAAATTAGAAAATATCTATAAGCATTTGATTTATATAATTCATGCACCAAAATCAATTAATGTCTTTTAGGACACTTGTTTTGTGGTAAAATCAGTTCTTCCCTTTCTATAATTATTTACATTTAGACAGGACTCGAAGGCTTGCAACTAAAAATCCTGGTTTATAGGCGCTCTACGCCCGCTCAGTGCTAAAACTTATCTCGAGCCACTTCCGTTTTGAAAAATATATATACGGCGATCTTATTTTCTGCCGCTCCATATTTAGAAAATCTTTTCTGACCTCTTTTTTCTGCTACAAACTGGGTCTCTCAGAAACTTTTGTTTCTGTAGGAACGTTATATAAAATAAAGAAAAAATAAAAAAACTGTCCATGTACCGATCCCAAAATTACTGCTTCTCACTCAAAGGTTGGTTTGTATTTTATTAGTTTAAAAAAAGGTAGTAATAGGCTGTGGTTACGTAGGTAAATAAAGTAATTTGTTTTGCCTTTGTCATTTGTACTTCACATTTTAAGTACCTTTTTTTTTAAATTTGGCCGTCTGTTCCTTTTTTCTTCTGCTTTCTTTATTTTTATCCCTTAGGCCCAAAAGAGTTGCACGTAATGAACTTATGAAGTACCATTAATTCAGCCAGAGTAAGAAGTAGGTTCTCCAGATAAATAATTTTGTCTATAGGTAGGTATTTTGGATTAAATAAGTATCTAAAGTAAACACTAATCTGTTGCCTGAGAATAGTGGTATAAAACTCTGTAACATACACGCCTATCTAAAATTTTCCAACCCTCTTACTTTGCTATTCACCTAGGTATTTAATTTCTAATAAAGATTCTCTTACCAATAATCTTGATTTACGGTCTAGTATCGTGTTTAATTCATGCAGAAACTACTGACATTATGTTACTCAGACATACAGCGGAAAATTAGTTGCGGCCCAGCACGTCCCGACAGCTTCCAACAATAATAATTAATTGACTCGTCCGTTCGTTATCGTGCTTTTATATTGACGTTCCCGAGCGAGCAGCAGAGCGAGCGAGGCGCGTTCGGAATGAAATTTCCATAAAAACTTTTGTACTCCGGCGGACGTTGCGAGCGCACGTTAAAATCGTCGGCCGGCAATAAAACAGCGGCCGGGTGCGGCGAGGCGCGACGAGTGCGCCGCGAGTGCGAGAGGGACGGCGCGAGAGATAATGGACTCTGTACGGAATGAAGAACGCGCTGGTGCCGAGCGAGCGAGCCGGAGCACAGCAAAAACATCGCCGCGGTTATCGCGCGCCCCGCGCCCCGCCCCGCGCTGGGACCGGACTCGTCTGATCGACGCCGGCCGAGCCGAGCAGCCGAGCCGAGCTAACCTCGGCAGAGGCGGCGTGGGGTCGCACATCGACTTGCCTCGTGCAGGTCCTTCGCTCGCTCAACGCGCTCCGTTCTCTGCGATGTAATATATTACTTCGTCTTAACGTTGAAGCGTTTTAGTTATACGCGGGCTCTGAACTGTTTCATGTCGCTCGCTGACTACAATGTCGACTAAGCCTTTTAACTGGTATTAGCGTATTTACTGTTGTATTTGAAGATAAAATCGTACGTATCTAATCAACTATTTGTCGCACTTAAATGAACGGTATGTTAGAGAACATTTCGTATTATTTTCGATCTCTCAATAGATAGAGTCGCAAAAGTCTCTTAAATTTGGACGCTACGCTACCTAAATGCGAATCTTAAAGACGAGAGATAGCCGGTGCCTGCCTACCACCTCGCTTTGAATTCTTTGTTTTTATTTTGGTCGGATGGCTGTAGTGTTGTGGAGGCATTGTTTGCGGGATTCCGCATGTTGTTTTATTGTGCGATTACCGCAAGTGCCCGTGCTCTATTGACACGGACCTGCTATTGTGGGCTCTTAACTGCCGAGGTTGCAGTGTCAAGGCAACTTCCTTCTGCTTACAACTGTTTATGAGGTGATTTACTTGTTTGTTATACTTTTCAAATATATGTCTTATGTATATGTAGGTTCATATGAATACTCGTACTTTCATAAATAAAATGTAAATCTTGAGAATGTGGTCTCTCAGTGTTGAAAAGCATTTCAAATAGGACTTGAAGTGGCAAACCGGGGGATTAAGCTTGGTTGATATTGATATCTTCTATCGCGTCGCGTTACGTGGTGCCGCTCGCACTGGGTTTGTCCGCTGACTCAGACGAGTAGCTTTATGCTGATCACTGTGATCACGACAGCACTTATGCATACTGGTTTCTTAAATTCTTTCTAAAGACTTGTATAAATAAAACTATTGTACGTGGTAACTCATGTCTATATTTAACATTAAGAAAAACCCTCGCAGTAAACGTGTTCAAGTTCTTACCTGCCTCTCATCTACATTATGGTTTCAAATTCTCAGTAGTATAGAATATGGCCCCTACAGATAATCAAATATTATTCATTCAGGATCACAATTTTAGTACTAATATATCATGTTTGATTAGCTGTGTATAATGAAAACTATGCTGCAAATCCTAAAGGTTTTTATTTATTTACTGTATTTATATTTTCTTTTATAAGTATACAATATGACCACACGTTTTCCCTAACAGTATTACTATCCCAACTATGGACATTCAAAAACAGAAGTAGGTACATACCTTGTTTGTAATCTGCTTTCGTTGCTTCTATTTGATTGGACTAGGCAGTTGATTATCCTCCGTCATCGCCCGTTGTCGCCCCATTATTGCCAAGCAAGAAACGTTACATTGTTTTTATTTACTTAACTCGTTCACTAGGTATTCTTAATGTGCTAACCCTGTGGTCTATTGTTCCAGGATCTGACCGGTCAGAACAGCAATGACTCGGGCGGCAGCGGAGGCGCGGGACGCGCGTCCACGCCGCACCTGAGGCCGACGCCCAGCCCCACCGGCTCCAGCGGCTCCCGCTCCATGTCACCGGCTGTCGGTCAGTACTAACACATCACCATCACCATCTACCTTGATAAGGACAAACGGGAAGCGTAGCTCTCAAACAGCACAAAAAGGACGATTCTAACGATTCGACCTAACCCGAAATAACAAGTCTTAAAAAGTAAAGTATGTGTGACATGATTTCAATTTACTTCTGTTTGTTTTTGTTTCTGGTTGTGCGCTATCAATTATTGATGCCTGATCCATCAAAAAACTTACATTAATATGTAAAGACCACGTGCTATTCTCTGCGGAGAAGGCAGAAGATAGATACCCTATTAGGAATAAACGCCATCGCCATAGTGACACTGAATTGCATGACTTAAACTAAATGTTTAAAGCTACATTTGAGAAAGTTTAGTTTACTATGTCCTTCGGTAAAGGCTGCAGCTTAAGTCCTTAAACACAAGTGCGTTGCTTCATATTAATTTCTTCTGGCGCTTCTTTTTAGTTTTTCGCCAAAGGGCCCAAGACGCCAAGAAAATATGCATGACAAAATTAAATCGCCGGCATCACAAAAATATACTACTTCACTGTCTATTTATTAGTCACTAGTTTACCGTGTAAATTTATTGTAATATATGTTTAAACCATGCGAAACCTAGAATCGATTGTACGGCAATGCATAGATTCGATAAATATGTACTTGAACAATAAGACCACATTATTACTTGTAATTTGAGACGTAAATAAGCAGTTTAGAGGAGAATTGTTATCGTTGGTATAACAACGATTGACTGCTCTCGGAGAAAAAGACGTACGACTTGTAAATTATACCAAATACAGAAAATTCCAACATTCTAATGACACTGGGTAGATAGAGACAGGAGCACGTGTCCTATGTTTTTTTTAGAAGATGATACCGATCACTTCACGTATGTAAATGAAAATGACAGACAGGCTTAAATAATAACTGCATTAAAATAATATGTAATGGTTGTTATTTTATTAGTTATTAACATTTCCAGGCTAAGTCGCATAGTTGGAAATGGGAATAGTTTGCTTTCATTCCACACTAGTCAAATCAATGCGTAGGTGATTCAGTTGAGATTGACCGTTCTCGATCCCGACTAAAACCTTAAAACCGTAACCGTGTTAATTTTTGTCCCTAATAATAAAAACAAACAAGTTATCATTTCTACAACTCTGCCACGGGTCAAGGGTTTAATACGTAGAAGTAAGTAAGGTGCCTTGGGGTAATTACGATAGAAATTTTGACGAGTTAAGTAAACGACACCATTTCAGTTAAATAATTATTTTATTTTGAAATTGTACTGCCTATATTTTCCTATCTCTTGAAAATTGATGAATAGACTTATGATTAGTGGACATAACATACAGAAATACGCTGCTGTTACTTTTTTATGCATATTTATAGTCATGTCTCACTTTTTTGGACATTTGGGGGAAATACGAAATATGCCCGGGTAATTCCGAAATAGTTGAAAAGTAGATCTTACTACTCATAGACCGATGATTTATATTTATTTTTCATTTGTAATTGCCCCTTACTTGTAATCCTGTAAACTTTTTTAATAATTTCGCTTTTACGGTCATTTCGAATTGATTACTTCGGATTTACCCCGGTAAGAGGAAGTGGTTCTCAACATTTCAGACAAATATACGCATTATTTGAAGTAGTAATGAAAAACGCATTTAACTGAGAAGTAACTTTATTGTTTTACAAAAACTTAACTCCATCACCACAAACACACTTCTCTTGGATAAATCACTTTATTCTGTTAAAGATTACTTAAAGTAGTCGAAAACTGTCATCCGGATTGTTATTTCATTTTTATTTAATTTTTAGTTTTTTTCATTTTATTATTATTTACATTTTGACGATCCTTTTGTGAATCAATTTTGTATGACATAAGTTTTTTATTTTTACTGTTTTATTAATATTACCATTATTTTTCTATACCTTTTGTATGACTTAGACATATTTCACATATAATGATATTCTGACATAATTATTATTAATTATATTTAAAACGACATTCTTTTTTAATTGAATTTTTTAATTGTATCTTATTCCTGACATGTTTTTATTTTTGCAAATTTGTGCCTATTTTTATTTTTTATTAATTTTTGTTAACAATTTGACGATCTTTTTGTGAATTCCTTGTGCTGACATGAAAATTAGGTACAATGTGTGTTTTCAAAATGAAATAAATTAATCTATCTATCTATCTATCTATCCACAATCGTTTCTGCAATTTTTCGTTCATCATCTATCTAATAAAAGAGCAGTTGGTCAGCGTTAGAATTGCTTTTATAACATCTTGGCCCTGAACAAGAAGCCGCTGGTTATTAATTTGGTATAATATTATATATTCAATTTGGCCCACGCATTCGTATGTGACCTTACAATGAAATACCTAACCCATATTTTACCCTTTCCTAAGTTCGCCGGCCCCTTTAACTCATTACAATTTTCAAAAAACAAATTTTGCCTAAATTGGTTCAGTGGTTGACGTGAAAACGTGTTGTTAAGACAGACTATGCTACTTATTTCGGATTTGTTATATAATTAAAACCAGCTGGGCTAGCTTGCAAGAAAATGTAGACCCCACATATATTTAGATATTTCTTTATCCTAAATACCTAGTTTGAGAACCACTGGCTATTTCTATGAAAATGTTAGGTGGGGTTATTGCGAATGAATATGTGTATCGTAATAAACCCAAAGGGGTATTTCCGAAACAAAATAAAAAACAACACGTGGACTTCGTGTTCCCCTCAATCAATAGTAAAAAACAATAACCTATAATACTAAAAAACAATTATTTCAATAACTTACCTGGGCTTCGAGAAAAGAGTGTAGGGGTTATTGTGAATCACTCAAAAAGGCGCGAAAATCACTTGGCTGTCGAAACGGCACGTTGCTCACACACTCACGCTAGTAGCAACGAACGGCGACCGGAGCGTCAAAGTCGATAACAATAGCGTCTAAAGTAATTTTGCCAGTGAGAAAATATTGCGGCGTTTGGTAGTTTTTATAAACTTTCGGAATATACCCAATTTCGCAATTACCCCAATGCACCCTAATTGAGATGTTGACTGCAGATTTTCGTAAGTTTCTATTGACCTCTGTTATTTATTACTATAATTTATAAATTGGCCATATTATTTAAATGCTCTACTGTCGTCCTAATCAAAACGACGCATGTTTACTTTATAGATTTAAAAATTGACAAAGTTGTAGGTAAAAAATAAAAGACAAAAAATTAATTCAAAGGTGCAAAAATTAACACGAGTCTATATGAAGAATCACTGTTTTGGATGAAAACACTACGCAAATCCGATGCTTGTCAGATTTGAGACCATTTAGATTGCAGCTTTCGAAGTTAATGCATCGTAATCCCTAAGGCATAAAAACATGCATCCCGACAAACTAGTAAATCGCAGTACAAACTTAGCATTTCACACATATTAGGTTTGGTTTCAAAATATGTATAAGGAAATTTCATATTGTTGGACACGTAGTACAATTCTGTAATTTTTTTGATTACCGAATAAGTTCTATCGAAATTGGTTAAAATACATGTTTTGTTTTTTGGACATGCGTTGATTTGACTTAGGACGGCAGCGGCAGTCTAATATGTAGGTTGGTACTGGATGCAACTGATCTTGCAAAAAAGCGCCAGTGCTTCAAAAGATACACAAAAAAGTGTCGCTTGTTGACAGAGATCATAAATTACCTATTAACTCAAAAAAAATAGATATTTACTTAACTAATTCTTATTGCAAGTGTCCGGTAGCCTCTAGCTAGTGATTAGGTGACCTGAGTATAATATTTAAGGTCTCGCTCGAGTTCTAATCCCATTCACCGCAGATATTCATGTGATGAACTTCTCCTCGAGTTGGGTGTTCAACCGTTTCGCTTGTTCTGTGAAATATAGTACAGTGAAATAGATTAGTTACCGAGTCAATGTACGGTTTTCCTTAAACGCTCACAGTCAATGAATACGGAATTGGCTACAAATTTCTTGTAGCAGGAAAAAAAGCATTTTTCCTTTTTTTCTCTTGCGTTATTTATGTCGCGGCCAAGATGAAAATAAAAAAGAGGAAAATCCTCCTGTGACTGCTAGTTATGTATTCCTTATATACTCATTTCTGGTTAAGGCGAATATAAATTCAATTTAAAAATTATAACGGCATAAATTTCTGAAGGCACCGCATACCCCCTTGCTTGGAGTGATTCCTTAATGAATTATGTCTCGTGAGCGCGATCGTTTTGAACCTTAGTGTATGGTGATAAGGGTCAAAATTTTGTAAGGTAGGGTTTATAAGATTCTTTATTTGAGCAAAAGGCGTGTTGATCAGATTCGTTGTGCATGCTTGCTTCGTCACCAGTAGACACGGGCTTTCCCGACATTGACCCACATAGAGCGGGCTCCCACAGTACGCCGTATTTTGCCCCTTTTGCGGGCGCGAACCACCCCGCCCGCCCACCTTATGTACGAGCCGGGGTGGTCGCGGTATATAGGGCCTCGTGAAAAACTTACACCCACTGTCGGGGCGAGCACGCAAAACAGGACCTTCCACCCCGGAGCCCCGACGCGTCGGTCTTATGTGCCGGACCGTCGGCACAATTATGCCAAGATCTCTGTAACGCCCTCGACGGGCTTCCCTCCAAGTGTCCTTGACGAGTTCACCCGCCGCCACCGGGGACGCCGTACCTTATGTACTTACCCACTGACACGAATTGCTTAACATACATAGGTACGTCTATCTGATTTCAGAGTATTACTACAACTTCATTCATTCATGATTCTCGTACTGTTTTTCCCCGGCTCGATTACACGACTTACATAAATGGAAGATGTAACCGATTAATTCAATTATTATGTATTATTATGCTGTATGGGCTCAGCGTCTCACGGTGAGTCATCCACGTTTTGCACATGAAATAAAATTAAAACAAAACTGTTGCTCTGCAATACCTTATCGAATGGAAATTAGAAATAAACCAACTTATGATTGCTTTCAAGTTGGACAGCATTGACTTGTATGTTTAATTTCACGCTAAATTTTTAAGTAATAAAAAACGAATAGGTTGGTAGCAATCTAGACGGATGATTATTTATATCGATTTGGCTTTCATTTCATACAATATAAACGGCTGTTCGAACGCATTGTAACTACTTAGTCCAATTTTAATGTTTCTCTTTCCTTTTTCTAGCGAGCTCCTTTTGCTACGGGGCTAGACTTCGAACTAATATTTAACATAATATACGATCAGCTTCAAAAACATCCACCGAAAATTCATTCTTGTTTTGTTAACATGGGCGATTGCTGAGCGTGGCTTTCTCAAAACATCGGATTGTAGACCGGGCGAGCGAGCGGCAACTGTGCCGCGCGCTCGAATACCGGTTATATGACCGCAATATACCTTCATTTCAATTCGTAAATGGTATCGAAATACTTGGCTATTTCAGTTCCAACGCTGGCTTTGTTAAAGAGCCTTACTAGGCGCGGCCCGCTTGCGGCCGCCATGTACGAGGTCCGACCGTCAGCTTAGTTGCGGGCGGGCGAGTGGTACAGGCTTACATGACGGTATGACGTCAACCGTTCGGCTCGTCGGGCTTCTTGGCTCTCGACAAACACTCGAATAATGTGAAGTCTCGCATCAGAAATTATAGACCAAGCGCTTGAGGAAATTAGAATCGTAAGGGGACTTGTTAATGGTACCTACGGATGGAGTCCTGAGAAATTTTAGCAGCTGTTCTTTGATTTAAATATCTCCTGCATATTTAGTAGCAATTAATGAAATAGCCACAGCACGACGGTCATCAGGGAAACCGGTTACCTTAGCAGCCTATCTCGGTCGTTATCTCTCCATTTAGGCATTGACTGGACTGGGAGGCCGTTTGTTATCGATTCTTGAAGTATAGACTATCGACAGCATTGTGCTCGTTTCCAATCCAAGTTCCATCGTTATTTGAACACAATGAAGCCGCAATACCGCAACCCGACGCGTTCGAAGGTGAATTGCGTATTGTTTGACGCCCGCATGCAACGTGACTTTCGAAAACGACTTTAATTTTCGACCAATAAGGTTTCTTTTGCGCGCCGGTAACTTTCCTAGCGGGATAATACACTTTCGACTATCTGGCTAGATTGGTTTAGGTCGTTTTTCCAGCGGTCTGTCGATGTTGAATAGTATACGGGCGCTAAAAGCGTTTCGCAGTCGTCCGTCGTGCGTATCGGCGGTCGAGCGCAGGAATGCCATCAACCAAGATAAGGCTGGCTCTGGGGAACGGAGCCGCGCATTGCCGCCTGGTGCCTCACGACGCTGTATGGCCCGTGCTCGAGCTGACATGCAACGTCAACTTTTATTCCTTTCATATTTGCACTTCTAGATTTATGACATGATATTCCCAAACCAAATGGAAATGAATTTTCGATGAAACATAATTAGTACCTAATATGCTGAAATAGATTTTATGTATCTCATAAAGTTGCATATTTCCGATATTTCTCTAGGGTAAAAAAATGGTTTTCCCACTTAGTATCAAGAGCGCAATGGATACCAACAGTTAAAAAAGGTTGGGTTGTTTTTCATTCCGTTATTTTTTTCATACACTAAAACGGAAACGGAATCATAAATTTTGTGTGACAAATTGCGGGCGAATTTATTTTTTCGATGTCGAGAGAGCCATTCTGTATACGATTTTTTTTATTGAGAAATAAATGTTATAAAATATACAACTTGGCCCATATACCTACTTTGATTCAGGAACTGCCATGTTTCCCGAAACTTATGCCAAGATATTATCACAATTTCGGAATCCAAGATTTCATTGTCAGTTGTCTACATCCGTTTCCATCCTAATCCATTATCGGGGGCCCGTTTACGACCCTTAGCCGGCACTATTATAACAGTAATTGTGCGCCCGGTGTATCTGTCATCACATAAATACTCCCATTCTGTCCGGCCACGTGCCCGGCGTCCTTGGCAAGGCCAACGACCTTCCTAATCTAAATAAAAAAGAGGAGAGTAACGTAAAACGAGCCATCTCGTTTGTTGTTAACGTTTCACGTAAACGAACCGTCGTCGTGAATTTTGAAAGCTTTTTTCCGCGGTCGGATGATTCCGTTGATAATTCTATCCGTATCCACAAACGAGATTGGCAGTTGGCGAATTGAATTTGTTGATTCTCTATTGCCGTGAACGGGTTGTTTGCTTTTGTCCAATGAACGAAACAAAGCCGACATTTTGAGAACCGTTTTAATTTAACACGTCTAGCACAATTTCCGCCGGCGTATCATAAATTCTTATACCCCCAATTCCAATTAAATTGTCTCTCGTAAAACGTCAAAATGCAATCTATTTTACACCCCGTTCGAGCAAGGTTTTTGTACCGAAAGAAACTTAGTTACCGTAGGTATTTATTCGTTGGCGTTAACATAAATTAAGGCTGTGTTTTGACCAAGGATATGGGCTAGAGATGTGATAAAAAAACAATGTAATATTTTTATTGGTTCTTTCCAAATAAATCCATCGACATGCATCCTCGCATATTCCTGGTTGTATTTATAAATACGATATAAAATTCACACATATGATTGAAATTAACGTAAAAAAAAAATGTGACTGTGAGTGAAAGATTTCGTTCCTCTCTGAACTAAGAACATGTGAAAAAAAAAGAGGACTTGTTGCGGAACCGCGGCCAATTCCCCGCTCGCTCCGGCTGCCCATCGCCTAATTGTATTCAGATTACCCCGGAAAAGTGATAAATCTCAGTGAGTCAAGGTCGCCGGAGGGTTCGACAGCCCATTCACCCCGTTCCGTCTGCCCCCTCTAATGGTGCGGACATTCTTTAACATACCCTAGGCAGACTTCACGAATTGCTTGGTACATATACCCATTTACTTCCACTTTGTCGACCCTTGCCTTATAATTAGGTGGTTACCCTCAACGCTCACCCCATTCATAATGACTCACATTAGCGTCCTATGAATATAAGTATTTACTTTCATAGCGACGCGACGATGGTAGTAGCTTGACAAGCTTTATCTCCGACTCAAATAAATATTCTATTCTTACTTTACCAAGCGTTAAAGAAAGAAACGACAAACGATTTAAACTTTTATAACGCGATAGCTTGCTATGGGCCCTTGGATATGATTTGAAATATCAATGAGTGTTATAAATTAAGTATACTCAAAACACATTAGTTAATAGTCTGTCATCATCTGTCTCATCTTGTCTAAAGTATCTAAACATCGTCGTCAGACATTAGCGTCACTCGGTGCGCAACGCTCCACTAGGGCAACACAACACTCGGTCTAATAGATTAGATAGAACACAAATAAGATTTAGCGACAATTGCGAGTCGTGTTGATAACGTTACCTCGCCGGCAGTCGCGGCGGCCGGCGCCAGCGTCGGTGGTGATCAGCTAAATGGGTCGGCAAACACGGCCGTCCTCGTGACGCCACCATTTGTCTCAACTAGGCCGCTCTTGTTAACGCTATTGTCTATGCTCTGTTTGCACTGCCGGGGTAACTCGCTCGCAGACCTGTTCTGATCTAATCGAACAACTTCAATGATTTATTTAACTGAACCCATGTCGGATCGCAATCTATCTTCATTGATTAGGCGTTTGTATACATTGTAGTAGAGCTGGGCATTTAGTAATGTTGTGTGCGGTGCTTATTCTGGGTGTGATCTTATGCTTGGAATGTGCGGTGCTCTGTGGGAAGTTGTGTGCGGTGAACGGTACGTGGCTCGCCGCGCATAGCTCGCAAACCTCTCTTGCATGCGCACCAAACGCTCCAACGGTACTTACTGCATACGTGCACGATACTTGAGACTTAGCACCTAGAAAATTTTAATCATGATTCCATGATTATTTAAAAAACTCTTAAAGCACGCGAAATACAATAGAAATAAAATCCCGTCCAGACTTACCAATTCTTAACAAATACAGAAGGTTCAATGTCACTTTTCTTTTGGCTAAATTGGTATAATGTATCTGTTATTTACGAACAAAGGAAAACCATCATGACGCCTTGTCAATGGAGCACATTTTCGCGGCACTATTCTTGTTATTATTTGATGAACGATTAACATCTGTTGCGAAAGTATTTCGCCAGAATAGGTAATATGTTTTATTATTAGATTATTACTGTGTTATTTAACGCGTAGATTAGTCTATTAATAGCGCAGAGTTTAATTGAATAGTTTAAAGGGCGGTCGAAACTGGTTTTAAAGTTGGAATTCAGATTAATTGGTGATTTTATGAGTAGCATTGATAAATTGACCCAACTAATACGCTATTTTAAGCTCTTCAAAGAAATTGCTCCGAATTGTGTTTAAGTAATACAAATGTGTTTTTGCTACCCATGGTTGTAACGGTGGTTTAAAATCTAAAAAAGCGTTTCACACAAGTCGTGTTGTGTGGTCAAAATTTTACGTTCTTTTATCTCGCTCCAATTATTTATCCTACTGCACAGTAGAGCGGGACAGCATATGGAGTCAGAGCTCAGATGGGAAAGTAAAGACCTCGGCAGCAGGCTGGCCGGCGACGGGGGCTGCCCTTGACAGAGCTGGTTTTGTGCCGATTCCAATTACAGGACTGCAACTCGACTGTAACGAGATTGCCCACTTTAAAACTTTCGATGCTTGTACGCATTAACGCTGTAAAAACAGCCACAGTAGTCTCCGAAAAACGGGACTGTAGCGGCGCCGTTTGATTTGAAGTGTCGAGCTATGTGAATGGGAAACCATCTGTTTTATTATTTGTATGTTTTGTATGATTGAGTTTTACTTACATACTCGTATTCCTGTGCCCTGTTTATCAAAACTTACAAGTCTACACGTTCACAAGTTACACTTTATACGAAAGTTTTTACAAATACGTGTAAATTACGTTCATCAAAAAAAAACTACAAGGTTTGTAAAATTTAACGCTTGTAGATTCTACTTGTTAATTTGAAAACATAAAGTAGCTATGCCGCGATATTATTTTTCCGCCATTTTTTATGTTATAAATGTTTGTAATTTTTTGTTGCCTAGTTGAATGGTATATTGTCTATGCCTACCACTGACGTGACGATATAAAAGTAGTAGTGTCAAATTATTCTCGCCTTTTATACAATTAATTGGATTAATTGGTAATTTAGAATAAGGTTTTGTAAAAAGGAAAAATGTCCAAAAAAGACAATAAATTAACTGTTAATCAGTTGGCTGATTCGCGAGAAAAGGCAATATTATTCGGTGCAACAGCGTTGGGGCTCATAATGTTTCACTCGCAAAATGTCCCACCACCAAAATTACGTCCCTTTCGCAAATGGTCCCTTGTGCAAATTACCCCAATCTCATTACGTCCCTTTCTCTAAACGTGACTTTTTCAAAACGTCCCATTATTTTCGCAAAATGTCCCGCCTGCAAAATTCTTATTTAAATAAAAAAAACATGTCTCTGAAAAATTAAATTTTTGGTACAAGCTTTTATGTGTGACTGTACCTCATTGGGATGAATCCAATGAGCCCAAACCAAACTCGATGGGTTCGAACGGGACATTTTGCGGAAGGGAGGTTTTGTGAACGGGACATTTTGCGAAAGGAATGTTTTGTGAACGGGACATTTTGAGAAAGGGACGTTTTGCGAACGGGACGTAATTTATGAGATGGGACATTTTGATTTGAGAATGGCACATATAAAAAGGGACATTTTGCGAGTGGAACATTATGAACCCTAAATAGCGACAGGTTGTTCAAAGAGTAAAAAATCAGGAATAGAAGAAAATTTTGTTTAGATGTCAGTCTCTTAGACTAGTACCTCGCTGAAAAGACTAAATACATCCGTATCTATGTTCGAGATAAATTTTTCTCAAATTTAAAAAGGGCTAAAATCAAATTTAAGTATTAAAAATGGTACTACGGTCGACACTCGTAAACTTGTAAGATGAAATGGAGAGTCGCCGGACACTCTCAGGATTTGTAGCGCTTTTCTACAAGATGTAACCTACAAAGGAGTTTTTGATGAACAAAAACACGAATACAAGTGTAAAAATATACTTGTGGAATAAATAACTACACTTGTAGCTTGTAATGTACACGTGTAGTTTTGATAAACACATTTTTGTAATAATGAAATATTTTACAGGGAAAATGCTTGTAATACAAGGCTTGTAAGTTTTGATAAACAGGGCACTGGTAGTGTTTTTTTTAATCCTTGCTATCGGATTGCTGTAATATAACTACTATACCAGAATAATCTTCTACACACGCTTGACACAAACTCGCACGCCGCTCAGCAGTGTCCCAATGCGCCGTATTCAATGCAACGCAACCCAGTGAACTACGATCCGCGGTTATAACTCTCTGTCTAGCTGTTGACTTTGTGCAACATTGAAATCATTGACATTCAGCCGGGCTAGAGTTACTCGGGGCCCGTTCAAGATTTACGGCTACATTAATAAATTGTAATCAAGCTCAAGTTTAGACTTATCCACCAATAACCGCATTTGTGATTTATATTAATAACTACCGAGATACCAAGAAGTTGGGTAGGGCGCATTGCAAAGTGTTTTTGAATGTTTACAAAGTTCTTGAATAATACATGGCAAGGAAGTTTGACAAACTAAATTGTAGCTAGGTGTGCCTGTGAGGAAAGTTTGTGCGTGTAACTTTGTAATACAACTTTCGAACTTAACTCCTGATGCCGAGTACTTACGGCTTTGTTAGCTAGGTCAACGTCTTCTCGGGATTATCAGCATTAGTGAGAGTGTTATTCAACGGCCTGCTTTACTTAAAGTCGGAGTTGCCGGAATCCGTTAAGTACCGGCCGGTGATTAGAGGTCGGGTTTGTAAACAAATGCACGGCGGCACATAGGTGGGCGCGTATGGCACTGCGTTATCTATGATTAAGCGGCGCCTGCTCGTCTGACGGCCGTCTGATCGCGCCCCTCACTCGATAATGGCCCAGCTGATGAGATTAAATTGACATAACGCGTGCTTCTTTTTAAGCTCCTATAACGCCAATAGACTACACTACACTATGTACTTACTCCCGTTCTTTTAACCGTTCCCTCTATGAGCTCTCTTCTCGTTGCAATCACATTTTTTCACTGCATCTTTTTTACTACTCCGGTGAATACGCAAAAAGGTTTGCTGGCGATTGACTGAGTGCCAAAAGCTCTCTCACGATTACGCTAAAAGTCACGACTCCGACAAAAACGTGAAGAACATGACAGCAGTTAGTTTACAGCGACAGACGTTAGTGTAACCCTCACGTAACACTAACACGACCTCGTAATGTCAATTCGACCCACATAAAAGTTGCAATACCACTTTCGTCGTCGCAAATCACTGCCGCCCCGTATCTCTGCCTCGGTCAATGCGTTGCGTGCATGTCGTATGCACTTATACGGATGCAATAAAGTGCAGCGAGAATTCGCAGGCTAGCGGTGCATTCCGCTCACGTGCTGACGGAAAACGAAAGTGAATCGGGTGCGTCTCTCCGCCCTCGATTGATGCGCCCGGCTTAGGCGAGCCCTCGTTAACCGTATTATTCAAATACCGTGCCCCAAGCCCGTGATCGATCACACTCGATGTTCCAAAACGTGTGCAGCTTGCACTCTCGATACAGCTTAATCAACTAACACCGATTAAGTTCGCATCTACCGGCGGCCTGTCGATGTGACGTCACTTCCCAGCAATTGACGCGGTTTAATTCGTCACCGGTGGCACTTGTTTGCCGCAAGCCCTAATCATTCTGACGTAATATTAGTTAGTGAACGAAAACGAGAAATATTGATAGCCGCATTCCTACTTTGTGTTTAGTTAATGATGTGGTGAAACAAAGTTTCGTTGTTTAGAAACAATAACACAACGCTAATGTTCGTTTAGGTACATATAGCTACCTAGTGATTTAACCTGGCTAAATATATTCGTAAACATTATACTAACGTAAATTGTAATATACCATTTATTGTAATATCACCACGCTTATCATTTTATCCATTCTAATATATTTTATTATAGCTACCAAACTTTTCGTAATAATGAAAAACACGCGTGATTGTGCCGACACGACAAAAAGTAGGCGCGTCAGTATGTACTTCTATGATTCTACTTATCTACACTATGTTGACCCAAATCATAATCAGCAGCAAATGTGAACTCTTTGCCATGCATAAAATAACCCATTTTTCACGCTATTTTCACATTTTCAGCCATACCCTTTCGATTGTAACGTTATGCATCCGATCTTCCCTTACTGTTATTTGCTGACGTATTGTTTTAACCGTTGCAGGCACGCAGAACGTACCGATGCCGCCGCGGCCGTCGTCGTCCCTCTCGGACGGCAGCGGGCCGA
>BHDV01034709.1:240572-256210 GCA_005406045.1 Adoxophyes honmai
AATTTAACTTATTTATTGTACTTTTAATTTTAAGTTAAAATTGTATGGGTTTCATAATGCCTAAATAAATACATATATTATTATTCAGTATACATTTATTTTCTTAGATTAGGATTTTTACAATATGAATATAAAAAGTAAAATACAAAATGCACTTACAAAAAACAAACGCACTATAAAAAACCTAATCTAGAATGCCGTCGGCAGCGGAGCAAGGCCCAAGCTACCGGCGGTTAGGGCTGCAGAGTGAGGAACCTCTTATTATTATTATTAATGTTTATCGTAGAACTTAACACGAGCTCTCAGAGCATAAAGATTTTTGATCGACTGATTTTCGTCTTTTGTCTAAAACTAAACATAATTCGCAACGTAAACGTTGCTGTCGATTTTCTTCTCGATTTTTCATGTAGCTACTGGTAATCCTAATGCGTATATTGTACTAACTGTCCGTGTTTGCAGCCCCGGCACATGGGCCCGCCGGGCGCGGGCGGCGAGGGCGCCATGCCGCCGCCGACGGCGCCGGGCGACGCGCACGACAACGGGCCCGCGCCGCCGGCCACCGCGCTCGTCACCACCGGCCCCGACGGCGCGCCGCTCGACGAGGGCTCGCAGCAGAGCACGCTCAGCAACGCCTCCGCAGGTACACCCCCCTTAGGGTCTCACCAAACCAGTTGACCCTTTTTCGCCAAAACGCGAGTAGAAAAAGCTTTATGTCAACGCATTAAGGGCGAACAAGATGTCAATTGGCTCGGCCATTCTCGGTCGTGCGAGCCGCTCAGCAACGTCTCCGTAGGTACCATCAGTACTTTGTCTGTTTGTTCATCTTTCACGGCTGAACGGAACGACGGATTGACGCGATTTTTTAGGTGGAAATAATTGAAGGGATGCAGAGTGACATAGGCTACTTTTTGCCTATTCATAACCTCCCACTTGCTTAAAATGGGGGGTGGAAGTTAGTATTGAGTATTATTAAAATTTAAACTGAGTTCAAGTCTTATTTTGCTCCCAAACATTAACGAACAAATAATGAAAATCTTCTAAATGCTCTCAATGATGAATATGAATGTGTGTGTGATGAATGTGAGTGAAGCGAGAGAAGTATGTCAAAATAGGAGCGAATGGAGCTCAGTTGTATCTGCTTACCCAGGGAATAAAGATAAAGATTAACTTATTCAACCGTGTGTCCCTTTCCAGCATCAGGCGAGGAGCCGTGCAGCACGCCCAAGGGCCGCAAGGACTTCGGGCCGGGTAGTGCCGCACCGTCGCCGTCGCCGGGCGCCGGCAGCCATTCTTCCGCGCACGATGACTATGATGCTTCGCCCTCGTCCTGGCCGCGCCCGCCCTCTAGTCCCGTGAGTCGAGCATGAGTGTCCATATCTACAACTAAGGGGATTTGCCGACTTGGCACAGCAAGGCGCCAGTAGAGATACGCGCGAGATAGACTATACCCGTCACTGTCTAACTCGGTGATTCCCAAAGTGGTCCAGCCGGCTTTAGCACAACAAGGCGCGAGTAGAGATGCGCGCGACATAGACTAGTCACTGTCCAACTAGAGAAGAGAGAGAGTGACAGGTAGTCTATCCCGCGGGCGAGAAGACTCGCGTTTTCTGTGCTAAGCCTACAGGTTGGACCCCCGGGGGTTTATGGGAGACTCGATAGGGGTCCGCGCTGGTGTTGATGAAAATAGGTGTATCTAGGAATCTTATACAATTGTAGAAACAGGGGGTCCACAGATCTCTGAAAAAAAAAAAAAAAGTTTGAGAACCTCTGGATAACTAGAGACTTCAGAAAATGACTGGTAGTCATCCCGCGCGCATGTCGTCTCGCTTGTGCTGCCGTGCTAAGCCTACTGGACTACACGAGAGCGCTTTCACGTTACACGGTAGCGGTAGACACGTTAATACGACTGCAGCTCTGGTAGCACGGTAACATGCCAAAGTTAAATCGACGAGCAAGATTCACTACCTGTCGGTTTCTGGTTTTTCGACTCGTGCCTACTTGACGTATAGTAGTGCAAACGGGGACAGCAGAAGAAAGTACTTCTCAGTGGTTCCGTCTCAGACATAAATGTGAAAACGCTCTGTTTTGTTTTGGTAATTTTGAAGCGAGAAATATAAAATATAGGCAAGCATCGCAATGACATCTGGGTACACATTTTTGAGCAATCTGATGCTGTTTCGTAAAAGATTTGCACATTTTTTTTTTTTCATTATGAAGCATGCGTGGTTATGCGAGAATTCGACATCACAAATCTTAAAGCATTTGTATGGTAATTGAGTGAAAACTGTAAACATGCATAATGATAATTTTTCTCGTCGTAACTGCCTAAGCGCCGTGTTTGTCACAAATTTATTCTGTGCGTCAGTTGTGTACGTAAATTACGCATACTGTGTCGTTTTGGGATTTATGTTCTGTGTTTTAAAATTGCTATTCCGCAGCTTATACAAAAACAAAAAATTTAATAGTTTAGAGTTAGGTTTTAGCCTGCACTGTGGCTCACAACAAAATTCCTAGTAACTTTTTAGAACTTACATTTAATAATACATCGACCGTATGCAAAATATTCCAACCTATAATATATTTCAGGTGTTTAACAGTCACATACAGCCGGAGTCCTACAGATCAAAGGTTTATATCAAGTCAAAGATCATTAAGCATGAGTAGTACTCAAGTTTCAGCACTTGTAGCTAGCTTTTATTAGAAACTGCATGGTAGACTGGATATCTTTCCAAAGCGACCGCGAGCGTTCTTTTTCAACGCTTGCTATATCACCTTGAGCATTACGACTAACTCCCAAGTTTCATTGATACTGAATATGCATGATTAGATTATGCATTTTTAAAGTGCCTATTCTTGTCGTTCGTCAATGTCAGTATAGTTTCTGCTTTCTGCTGTTACTTTTCTTTCTGGTGTTGGCATTTTTGGTTTTAGATTTAGGAAAATTTAACTGCCACTAATTGGTTTGTGATCACTGATCATCTATTTAATTTAAACTTTGGGAAACAGAGTACTTTTGTTTTGAGCGTAAGTTAGTCTGATTACACAAGTAATGATTGAACCAATGTGTAGTTAGGTGGTTTGTATTGTAATGTATATTCTTTGTGGATTGTTTAGTAGTTACTTTCTATTGAATGGTTTTGCTAGACTTGTCACTAAGTAGCCAGTCCGTATTTACTTCGCCTATGATTTTGCAGTGATGTGTTACTTTACATTAAAAAAAGTTCTATATCCTGGCAACACAACAAATAGCTCGTTTAAATTGATAAACTTACGGCCGGTCTGAATTTAATATTGCATCTACCGACAGTTCGGCTTAGGTACTAGAGATAGGAAGATGGCAGATAATGTTCCCTTCGGACCATAATGTACAATACACAAAATGAACACGACAAATGTACAATGCGGAAAATGTGCAATAAGCAAACATGTAGTTCAATAGGCAAAATGCACATAAAAATGAAATGTTTCTAGGTATTTGTGTTTAGCAATAGCTGGCTTTCTACCCGCGGCTTCGCCTGCTTTTGAAATTTATGGGAGATTTTAGCTAGCGCCAAGACTCACTTTTTGTTCCTTTTGCGTATTGAACTATTGCACATTTTCCCGTATTGTACATTTTGCTCAAAGTACATTTAAAGATCGTACTTTTAACTTTTTGTACATTTTGCGTATTGTGGTTTGCTCCGAAGGGTTGTTTGGGTGTTATAAAACATTCTATCTATAGTAGGTCTAACCCGAGATTTTATATATGGACTGGCCGTTAAAATACATTAGATTTTTCACGCCAATTCTTGTGTGTGCTTTCTTGTATTATTTCTTCTATCATGTTCAGTGTTATAAGGTTGGGAAACTATCGCTTGGTCATGTACCTACTACAAACAGATACAGCTAATATTTACCACAAATTGTACTATAAAAATACATCTAATTTATTATAAGCATGCATGACTCAGCCTCGTGACACTGGACGCGGCCCGAAGCGATTGTAAAACGACCGCTTGGGGATTTCCTGGATGTTTTGGTCGAATTGATATCTGCAAATGACAGCACGCGTTTGTAAAAATTTTATGAAACTGTCAAGTTTTCTGTTTACTTTATTTGCAACTATTTTCCGCATATTAAGTAAGTATTCGAAAGATTCATTCACGATTAATAAATAGTAAGGAACTTTTCATTTTATGGTAACCAGTTTTAGTTGTTTAATTTTTACCATTTTCACAACACATCTGTCGGTAATTATTTTCGTCTAAAGTAGAGTTCAATTAATTATTCTTAAATTCCTGCTTTCAAATGTTTCATTCCTGTTATTATTTGTGCGTGAGACAGCTAAAGTAGAATAGTGGAAAAATAAAAGTGTTTTGAAGAAACATCCAAGCCTGGCCTATATTATTGTTCGGTTTTAGATATCGTGAATGATTTTTTCGTTTTTCTTCCACTAAATATATACAATAGACAGTAGATCGAAAGATAAAAGAATTGCTGATATTTGTGACAAATTTTGTCTTTCAACTGAGTAGATATGATTTCAATAAATACTGCAAACTCGAAGGCGCTACGTATACGGTGGATTGAACGAATTTCAGTGACTATATTAAATTGCTCAAGTAACAATTGTGAAAAACTCACGATCTATCTCAGCCGTGGTTTTTCATAAATCGCAATCGAAAACGGCATACCAATCCGCCGCATACGCGTCTTGATATCTCGGTATCGGGTGTATGATGAGACGTCCCTGCGCCAGAAGTCGGACTCGCTGGGCAAGCTGTACGAGATGGACGACGCGCCGGAGCGCCGCGGCTGGGTGGAGCGGCTGCTGGCGTTCATGGAGGACCGGCGCACGCCCATCGCCGCCTGCCCCACCATCTCCAAGCAGCCGCTCGACCTCTACCGGCTGTACCTGCTGGTGCGCGACCGCGGGGGCTTCGTCGAGGTAAGTGCGAGCTACTATCACTTTAGGTGGCAAACGTTATACAACGTGTCGCAAAAATAAGAGTAAAGCTGAAAGAGAGTTAATGGCCCATTATAAGGAGTCAATTTACAATATTCTAAAAAAATAGTCTTATGGTTTGCAAACCTTTTTGAGTGAAAATTTTAAAATCCGTCAAAGAATACACACTGTTAAATAATGTATGATAACTTCAGTTCTATTGAATGACAGCTTACTGGGTTTTACAATTTTTTTCGCTATAATAGTTTTAATTTTTACCTGGTTTTTTGTAACACGTTTCAATAACACTGAGGGAACTATTATTGAGCTTGAGAGCCGAGGTTTCTGTGCGCGACAAACGCTTGAAAGCGATTCTTAAGATGATACACAAATTATGTAGACATCTGGTAGGTATCCCGTCCGTCAGTTTGCGCAGCGATAGCAATGCAATACGGTGCGCTCAGGAGAATTTTTACTGGTTATTCATCTGCTTCCTGACTGTACTGTATTATTTCTTCCAATAACGATAATGTCACGCTACGGCACACCCGTTTCTTTACGTTTCTTATGTTATTTACTGGAAGTACGCCGACGATGGACCTACAAGTGCGGAGAGCGGCATAAGTACCTAAGCCGTCGATAAACTAGAAAATACCGCATTCGGATCCCAAGCCGGCTTTTTGCTCTAGATCTTACCCTAATCGTAATATGGAAGTGTTTAATAGTCTTCCTTATCGTATCGAAGCTGTAAGAGATCAGCCACAGGCACCTTTCTGATTTGCCGGTGCGGGAACTGTGCGGATTCGTTTCACTCGGTCAACGCGGTATCGAAAGCTTGTTGAGCCTTTATTTTAATGTGCTTGTCGCCTTAATCGAACCTGTCTTCTGTGTGGCGTATAATGTGGGTATTGTATGGCTAGGCTCAAATTAATCTTTATCCCTGTGTTGTGACGGATCAAAAATATCAGAAGTCTTCGAATAACTACAAGGCGTCAAGTCAGTGCAAAAAGAACTATGTGGAACTCATAACAAAGAAGAAAACTAGATTTGCATGAGCCGAAATTGCTATGGTAACCTACTAATATACTCAGAATGCTAGATTAGGGAGTGTTGTCTTGATTGTCTTTGTTATTTAGTTCTGCAATAGACTGAAGTGGGATGTAGCTTCACAACAAACAGAAAATACTTTCTACGTTTGAATTTGCATAGTGCAATCTGTTCTTTAACTAGCATACCTAGAAAACAGACTCGGCGTTTCTTGCGCGTATAAATATTGCACTAAAGTTTATACACATTTTAACAACAGAGAATATCCACCTCGGCGTGCCAGTGGCTTTAGTGACCCGTTTGCCATGGCCGTCTATAGCAAATCTCTGCCATCAAACTTGATTGATTTGTGCTGTTAATTAGTAAGTCTCGTAAAAACTTATCTCGCTGGATATCAATGCCAAGCAATATTTGCCGATGGCGTGGACTTTTAGCACTTTGTCGGACTTTAGATGTGGCTCTGAAATTATTCTGAAGTTATAGATTAACATGTTACGTTTGAATTGTATTTTGGTATTTAATTTGCTTAATAAAACTGAATAAATCTTTAGTTTAAAAAATATCATAGATGAATTAATCTGTAAAAAACATCTTCTCTCACAATAAGAAGTTTACTAAAATCGGTCTCACTATGCGGTTGGTAACTTGTCCGTAGTTACATGAGCCCTGCTGCCTAGGTTATGTACCTAATTGAATTTGCTTTACAGTTGGAAACGTAAACATTTGCACTCAAGAATATCACTTAAACGCTGCCAGTAAAACTTACGATCAGTGCTCGTGATGCAAGCAAGTCTAATGGGCTCCGTTCAGGATTTATGTTAGTGCATGTACCGGCTTTATGGAAATAGGCACCATAAACTCGCCGGGGCTTTAACGATAGTTAATAAATTTTTATCATTGGAGCGTTCGCAAAGGCCGAACACTGTTGCGCGACAGACGCGCGCGGGCAGGCGGCGGCGCCGGTCGCGAGAGCGCTGGTATAGCGAGGCTGCGGCATGGTGAGCTCTCCACTCGTTAACTTGCCAACTTATCGCCTTCCCCGCCGGCCGCTCTAAACCTCCGCACTTTACGTTCGCGTTAACTTCACCTCGCAAACACGCGATTATTGTAAGCCCCAGCGACCGCTGCACTTTCGATTCTACTACCAAGCAAACTTTTCTAAACTCGGCAATCCTCTCCGACGAATCAACGGCGTGCGGCGACAATAAAATCACAGCACGTTTTAACGACGGAAAGCAATTAGCTCTCACCGACTGATCGCGGCATTCGCGTTTCCAGGTGACGAAGAACAAGACTTGGAAGGACATCGCGGGGCTGCTCGGCATCGGCGCGTCCTCGTCGGCCGCGTACACGCTCCGCAAGCACTACACGAAGAACCTGCTCGCATACGAGTGCCACTTCGACCGCGGCGGCATCGACCCGCAGCCGATCATCAACCAGGTCGAGGCCTCCACCAAGAAGAAGAGCGGCAAATCCAACAGCGCGCCCAGCACAGGTGAGTGCCAGATACAGAGTCCAGCGAATTAACTATTTTGGTGAATCAACTGGGTCTTAAGTGCCAGAAAAAAATCGAAACATATTTTATCCCAGAAATATGTTCTATGTGCCATCGTCAGTAACCTTATCAAGAAAAAAAGGTGGCGTTTTTTTTTGGCACTATGACCCTTTTTTATTTCCAGTATTCCTCTTTTCCTCTTTTCGTGGTGTTTACTCTGTCGCTAATTGTGCAAGTGCCATTTCGTACTTTTCATAGAAAACACTTAGGCTGTCTAAGGCACATAATTTGCGTAACCGTAGCAACAATCTGCCAGAATTAGTTTATTCACCTCTATGCGGAAGCGTTGCTTTCCAGATTCATGAACTAAAATGAATTCATTTTCTCATCCGCGACCACACGTGCAAGGCAGACTGGCGACTTTTATTTACATCTATTACCGCGCCAAACCGCACAGTTTGCATGGATAGCGTAGCTACCATTTTGCAAACCTTGCATATGTAATCCTAGCAGTGCAATATAGTCGTAGGATAGATTTGAAATATGATGAGTCCGATAATGCAAATGTTAATATAAGGAACCTTGAAAAGAGCGTACTGGAAGGAAATAACTGGTCATAATTTGCAGTAAAATGTGTACAGAGTTAATCAAATTTTATTAAGGGTTTTTAGAAAATAAAATAAAATTACGATAGCTTTCTTTATGTAGGTACCAAAAATCACCTACACAAAATTGATGGGTAACTATCGTTAAAGTTCGTGTCATTATCACCATTTATAAATGATTCTGTCTACCCTGACTTTGCGTACTTTTATAAGCTATTGCAGTTTTCATATGACATTTCCCCGTATCTCATTAGACGGTACAATGTAATAATTGCATCGCTCGATCTAACGTTCGCTTTTAATATTTCCCCAGCAGGGTCATCGAACTCTCAAGAATCATTCCCAGGCGCGGGTGCGCCCGCGCAGGGCGCGCCGATGGACGGCTACCCCGCGCAGTACGCCGGCTACCCCCCGCAGCCCAACCAGTCGCAAGGTACGAGAATGAGTACCTTCTCGCCTCTCTACAGTCTCTACCCACTTTGGGACAGTAGCGCAACTAGCGCTGCCGCCGCAAAGTGAGATTCCATTTCAACTGCCATCTAGTGGCTCCTTCGAAAGTATGGAATTGGCTCACCTTTTAAAACTAGTGTTGTCACTTACTGCTGTGGTGTATAAAGCAATAGATTCATAGCGGAGCACCTTGTGACATGAACGCACTAAATCGTATTTCCTTAAGCTCTAGAATTGAATCATGAAAAGAGTATATTTAAGCAGCAATTTTATGAACGACTATTCGGAGAATAAATAACAAAAGGTGATTTATTAAGGCTGTCTTTTGATTTCTCTTTTCGTGACTCTGGCCTTAGATAAGTCCGGACGCTCGAAAGAACACGACTTGAAGCGTGCGGTGCTTGTTTTCTTTATTTACGCAATATTTTATACTAACTCAATTTCTAATAACAAACTGATAATCACAGCTAACCAAACATTTGGCTCATGTGATCGCTTCTCACTAACCCTGACCGTACGACTAGTCTTAGAGGAATTCTACTGTTAACCTTACGATGAATCGCCGCATTCAACTCTTAGAAATAATACCAGTTCCAGCAGAAACGAACATAACTAAATTATTTAAAAAACTGTTAAAAGTTTAATTGTTTCGCAAATTACTCGGGCGCTACAACCCAAAGGGCGTTTCGGCCTCGACTAAGAGAGCACGCCACTGGCCTGTCTTGCGATATCTGATATGGTGCGTGCTTGCCAAACGAGCCGGGTAGCGTTCCTCTGGGGCTTCCGCCGGTTATGTGGTCCTGGTACAAGACACGTGGTGTTGTAGGCGGCGGGCCGGCGGGCGACAACCTCGCCGCCTCCAACCCTTTCGACGAGCCCCCGGGGCCGCGCCGACCCCCAGGTAACCGCCGCACGACACCCACTCCCATCCCCCACACTATACCAGGGGTGGCCAACCAGATTGGACCCAAGATCTCATGTTTACTAACGAAACCCTGTGCCATCTACCGATCACAAACTTATTGATAACAGTTGGTGATTACGTTGTGTCGTCTGGTCTAAATATTTAAATGTTTTGCCTTGCCACGATCAACTGGACTAACTCGATCAACCTGTTGGCCACCCCTGCGCTATACCAAAATCACTATGATGACGACTAGCGCTAACGCCATTTTTGCGATGTCAATGTGCATAGAAGCCAATGCGCTCGCAAGTCAGTAGAGCCAAAAGCTTCATTTCACTTTTGTCTTACCAACCTTCTCGTTTGTAGTAATTTTTACGCAACCTCATGGTTTATGGCAACTTGCAGTTCTGAGAACTAACTACTGGGAC
Organism: Adoxophyes honmai; assembly: GCA_005406045.1. Lineage (NCBI taxonomy): Eukaryota > Metazoa > Arthropoda > Insecta > Lepidoptera > Tortricidae > Adoxophyes > Adoxophyes honmai. The sequence continues at coordinate 250,426 of BHDV01034709.1, forward strand.
AGGTTATTAATCAATACCATTAGATTTTCTAATTAACTGTGGATAATTTTGCTAAATTTACAGATCTATCCATTTTTGTCTCTGTTTTTGAAATTGCTTGTGGCAAATCTGTTCTGTGGTCAACACAATGGCATACGCTAGTCGTCATTCATTCTTTGTTTCAAGAATGGGTAAATGGCGGCTGATTCGTCTCATGTAATCATCCAACTCCACAATTTCACACACATACACACTCAAAACCCATACTCACACAACTTACCGGCCTGTAAATGACACTTTGCAAGTCAGCAGTCATTCTATACACAGCTCGGGTTGCAATGTTTGTGTGTACCGCGACATTCACAGAACTCGTGTTCTACTGAGAAATTTAGATTGGACATTTTATTATCATCAACAACCACTAAAGTGTTTTACTGATTGGTGATTTGTTGGTTTGTCCTATTCACAATTTGACTGGGATTTTAAATAATCAACACTGGTTGCACAAGGAATATGTTCCAGATTAGAGTATTAGTTCAGTTCGCTTGTGGCTTGTTATCGTCTGTTTCTTTTGCTAGTTTAATTGTCAATGTTAGTTCTTATCACACCTTTCTCGAGCTTTGATACTTCCGCATGGGATGAATAACATTTTAACATCACCTTTGTACATGGAGGAGAGCATGATAGATGGATTATTTTTATTTGTTGACATTACTTTTGACGGAGCTGTTAAAGAGCGTTTGTTTTTGGATTACAGGTTACCAGCCAGGATATGGCTATGACTACGGACCTCCGTATCAAGCGACGAGGCCTGTTTATCCTCCTTACGGCCCTGAAGGGGACAGGTGATTATTTTGCAATATTTTCTTAATCTTAAAGTTTGTGATAAAGTAATACGCTCAGTTTAATAGTTGAGTGTACTATACAGGATGGCCGGAAATTGACCGTAGGTAAATATTTTAACCAGTGGTCGTGTGTAGGCGTCTGAAAACCCGTGTATTGTTTTTCTGTATTTTTTTATTACTGTTCTTGTAGGAGACAAATTTTTCATAGCTTTCAGGCCAGTGCGCCCTGTGTTTTATCTTCCTTACGTCCCGTAGGCAAATCTCATTAGTCAACGCGTACGCACCTGCATTCTTTCGACATTGCTGTGCTACCCGTTTGATTAAGAGCCGAAATACAAAAGACTGGGCAAAATTATCAGATTTTCGTAATTTTTTTTTACATGAAAAATTCCGAGAAAAACATCATCAAAGGGGTCTTCAGGCGCGTATATTCGACCAATGTCTAAAATATGTGCGGTCAATTTGGCCACCCAGTATACAGTCTTCGAATTATCACGAACTGGCTACCCACACGGGCGATTGTAAAACTGACGGCTGCGATTGTCCAGCAGGGGCTACGGCGCCGGCGGCGAGTACCGCTACGGCAGCTACGGCGGCTACCGCGGCGGCGCGCCCGCGCCGGCCGGCACGCCGCCGCCCGCGCAGCCCTACCCCGACTACTACCGCGCGCCGCACCCGCACGCGCCTCATCCGCCTCACGCGCCTCACGCGCCGCACGCGCCTCACCCGCCGCATCCACCCCAGCCGCCCGTCGAGGTATGCCCGGATCCAACCCTACTCTATGACTACTAGAGTGCCACCGCTGAAACGGAACTGGCTCCGTAAGCGCGTTGCTCGAGACGATCGTTTTATTTTAGCGTGGATAGAAAGGGAGCGTAATGTTTTACTGCCAAGATAATTGGCTTGGCGGCACCCGAGGTGTCTGTTGATTATTGTATCAAATGAGCCGTAAACTACGTAAACTTTGTCAAATTAGGCGGAGAATTCTGTCATTTTTATATTATAGTTATTCAAAAATTATGATTCTTTCTCCTGAGTGGTCAAATTAAATGTGACATTTTATGTCTGTTGATGAAACTTTATTAAGTGTCACATTTCAATGACAGATGATGCTGAAGTTTCAAAAGTAGAATTTTCAGGTGAAATGCGCCTATTTAAGAAAAAAAAAAAAAAAAAATTGTGAATAAGTCGCTCCGGAGCTCGTTCCGCTTGCAGTGGAAGGTGTGCATGATTTAAGTGGACGCGCTTTTACATCAGTTGACTGTAAGTTACGCTATTTTGCAGATTACAAATTGTATTTCTAGATAACTTGGCATAAGTAACTTTTTTTTGCGGATAACAATGAGACACTGATGATTAAGCGCTGTCTTGAAATTAAGTTTTGTGTTTCAGATAATCTTACTATTTGTCAAAATTGGTGTAAATTCAACTTTTTATATGGAATGGTTTCATCGTTTGTTTGTCATAGCGTAATTAGATTGAAAATGAATGTTACTGTAATATTACGAGCCTGACAATAATACAGCCTGCATGACTAGCATGACAGGTGTGCTCAAAATATGTATTGTATGAAATATTACGCTTAACTGATCTATATGTATGTGAGTTATAAATGTTTATATTTTAGTAACACACAAGTATCAGAAATGGCAAACTTGAGTGTTATAAGTCTGTTTCGCTGTAAGTAGGTCTTCAGCATCGAGGTAGTTCATGCCTGTTCTCCTAGTAGAATCTACAATTATGCATTTTAAGTCTATTCTTTTAGCTGTGGCATGAATTTGAAATGTATTTTCTTTCAAAATATTCCGAGTCGATAATTATTATTTGACTACTAGCATGAGTAATTAAATAATTACAGGATGTTTTTTAATATTTTAAAATAAGATTTATAACTAGCAAAGACTTAATTGGTTTTAAAAAGTTAAGTTTGCTTGATAAATATCCTGCAATGATTTAGCCTGATGATAGCCACAGAGTATAAGAGTTGCAAGATGTTAGGAAGATGCCGAGCTATTATTAAGATAATGCCGCTCACGATACACGTGGTATGTGCGTGTTCATTGCTTGACTCTGAAGAAATGCCTCTGATTTTGAGGCTGGCTTTAAAACTGATTATTTACTTTGTCCTACTCGTTTTCAAACTAGTTTATGTCCGTTCATTCATGTAATCGATCATAAATTGATATTTAAATCCCGCGTGCATATTGAGTTCCGCTTATCACTTGTATCGTCAGCTGATATTGTGCTCGTACAATGCGTCGTCAACGAATAGCTCCGATCGACGGACGTTTCGCAGACTGATAATATATGGTTCTAGTACTGAGTCGTTATTAAAAGATATTAGCACTGCGAAATCGCCGAACATTCGATAAGCACGGGCTCGCTGACTGTGTGTGTTGGTAGGTGTCGGGCGGTAGTCTCATGACCTCGCAGCTGGCGCGGCAGCTGGTGGCGCCGCTGCCGCCCGGGCCGCGCGCCTACGTACGGACCGTTTGTACCACGCACTCGAACACGCTTCCGACCATTGGCGCCGGCTCATCTCACCGCACGGACCAAGCGGCCCGCAGAGAGTATCACTGGCTCATCTTATTCACAACAATAAAATGACCAGCAATACTCCCAGCGACGTCGCGAGCCATAATTTCATTCGTGGTTTTGGCTTCATTTTTTATTCGATTAATACCACTCGCTGGCTTGACGGAAACATCGAGCTTGCTCACTACCGAGTTCTTCTTTTCGTTTGACTAAATTCGGCTTGCGGTGCTATTAATTGGCTTGTCGGTCTGTCGAAGCATCAGCGGCCAAAACCAGTCCGTGAGCTGTTTCAAAATTTTAACCAAAACGTAATAAAAACATGGAAGTAAAGGTTTAGAGTGTGTGGTGGTGGCTTTTACGATAAACCTTTGGTCACTTCAATCATTTTGCATGCATTTACACGGATCATGTTAGCTTAGCTATAGTTGTAAGTAAAGGAGTCGTAGCTTTTGTATATTGCGACATGGCTCGTTTGAACGTTTCCACGAGGGAGCTGTTCGCCCTCGAGTCACATTCGACCGAGCTTATTCGTTGCTATTTTTTATTTTTATTAAACGTTCACTTTTTGGGATCATGGCCAGAATAATAACACCTTTTATAGCTTTCTTTTGTGTCACGGACTGTATTCGAGTTCGCTGTCGTATCGTGATCAATTTCATTATTTTATTCGTCTTCTGAGCCAGGGGCTTCTTTTGGCTCATTACATAACGATCGATCGACAGCCGTTTCAAATGCAGTCTCGTCACTTCGAATATTTTTGAAAGAGGTTAGTAAACAATGATCAGATTAACCGTAATTTTTTCGAGTTTGCTGCGGTGGGCGATCCCGATAAAAGGTGACGAATCGGCTCGATACAAATTCTCGAGCTGATCAGTTCCGTATCAGTCTAATGGTAAAAGCACTCTTTCAAAAATATTCGACTGTCGGCCGTGGGCGGCTGATAGCTGATGTTGGATATGTCTACAGTACGGTGGCGGCAAACCCCTGGGTGGAGCGGCGGGAGGCGCGGGCGCGGCGGGCGCGCCTCGACGACACCCGGACTTCGCGAAGGCGGATGGTTACTTAGCGGGCACGCCGCCCGCGCCCGCGCCGCCGCCCGCGCGCTTCGGCGCCGCCTGGCCCGCCGGCTTCCCGCGCGCGCAGCCCGCGCCGCCGCAGCCCTGGCGCCCGCCGCAGCCCCCGGCCTGGCCGCCGCAGCCCTACCAGCAGGTATGCCAAACATACGGTTAAGGAAATCGATACCTGTGCCATTGTGAACCTTTTCGTAATGAGTTTCATATTGCTTTGAGTAAATAGTATGGTGTGTCACAGTGGCACGGTTATCGAATTCTTTGGCTGTACGAGCCGCCACTCTCGGTCGTACAGATAATTCCATAACTTTCTCTCACGCCTCATTGTCACTTATCATTGCACAAAAGATGTTTAAAACATACAGAGTGGCTGAAAATTGTCCGTAAATATTTTAACCAGTGGTCGGCGTCTCAAAACTTGTAAAATATTTCCTGAAAACTTTCATTTCTTGTGAGAAACAAATATTTCATCGCTTTTCAGGTCTTTGCGCCCTGTGTTTTACCTACCTTACGTTCATCGCAACGCAGTCGTTCAACATTGCGATGCTACGCGTTTGTTTAAAAGCCGAAGTATTACATTTAACATAAAAAAAATCCGGAAATTAACGTCTAAGGGATTTTCAGACGCGTATACCCGACAATTGGTAAAATTTTTATAGTAAATTTCCGGCCACTCTGTATAATAAAAGGCACGTATTTATGTCACGGCAGATACTGCTCAATAACAACACTTTACTGAAGAACTCGGCGGCGTATTTTGTTGCATTTAATTTTAATGCTTCTGTTTTCCATGTTTAGGGTCAAGGAGGCTCAGCGTGGGGCGGTGCGCCGCGGCCGCCGACGCAAGACCCCTACGCGCCCGGCGTCGCTCCTTCACCTGTAAGTAGCCATTTACCAGTAGTACAAAAAACTATCTCTTTTGCATACGTTACTTCTTTTTTCGTTTTCTTTTCATTTGAGACAAAATTTCAAGTAGTTGGTGATTTATTAGGTAATACTAATTATGTATGGTGTATTTTCAGGGTCCCGGGGCGGGGCCAGGGCTGAGTATGAGCGGCGGCGGGCTGAAGCGCGAGCTGACGTTCCCCGCGGAGTGCGTGGAGGGGCAAGTGCCCGCCGGCGAGAAGCGGCGCCGGCTCACGCGCCAGGACGTGGCGCCCGTGGACGCCTGGCGCGTCGTCATGGCGCTCAAGTCCGGCCTGCTGGCCGAGACCTGCTGGGCGCTCGACATCCTCAACATCCTGCTGTTCGACGACACCTGCATCGGCTACTTCGGGCTGCAGCACATGCCCGGCCTGCTGGACCTGCTGCTGGAGCACTTCCACCGCGGCCTGGCCGACGTGTTCGACGCGCCCG
>BHDV01034720.1:0-24631 GCA_005406045.1 Adoxophyes honmai
TGAGCCTCAATACATATAGTAAGTTTGTCAATTTTATTAGTTACTAGCTGGCCCGGCGAACTTCGTTCCGCCTTAACCAATTTTTTGTTCGCATGATTCCCAAATTTTTTCACCGGTTGAACCTTTCATAGACTACGTCATAAATTTCTACACCAAAATAGACTAAATCCGCACAGATTCAGACGTGCGAGGCTGGGATCTGAACCTCCGCTTGAGAGGTTGCAGGTCAAACCGTCAAGTGATTTTTTATAATTATTCACTATGGAAATTACACGGAGAACACTGAAACACGTCAACTCAGCGTCACGTCACGTAACGTTAAATTTGCTAAGCGTCCAAACACCCGCATTGCATCATACTGGTTTGAAAATTACCGTCACGCGAGTCCACAATTAAGAATGTGCATTTTATATGACTCGAATCGATAAATCAGATTTTTTTACATGCTACATCACTATACATGAAATAAATTTGTATGTTTGCCGCCAAATTTGAAATTTAATTCTCCACAATGAAAATAGACGCGTTAGTTATAGTATTTTATAATTCAGTATTTCCTTGCGTTTGCTAAGCGATAGTTAAAGTAATAATAATTATTTCGATTGTGAAGCACGTGAAGTATTCAAGTACCTAAATTTTATATTGCACATCGGTATCGGTATTTAATGTTGAAAAATAAGTAAAATGTAGCGTAAGCGGCAAAGTATAGTACTCGATTTGTCAAACTGATGAAGTGTAGTTTGTGTACAGGTAGTGTTGCTCTTTGGACCAAGCATATTAAATAACGTAACCATCAATAGGTAATTTAGTCCTCCATAACAGTGTTTTGTTAGACTACAAATTTCAAGTTAGACGGATCAACTTTCAAAGAGTTAACTAGACTAGACATTCTTGGCTTAGCCACCAGAGTTCCACTGCCATAGTATTGTTATTGTTAATAGTAGGTACCTACACTCTTTTGTTATCAGACTTACACGAGTATAAAAATTTCGGCTCAATCTATAACCGAAACATCGTCGGGATAGGAATAAAAGCTTGTAAAAAAAACTAACTAAAATAGGTTAAATAGGGCAAAATGTAAACCACTTTTACAGAAGTAAATATTTATTTCAAGGTATAGTATGTCTTCGTTCTCATTATCGATTTAATGGTACAAAATATAGTATATCAGTACAACGCCGCACGTGATAGTTCTCAGTCTTCATACAAGTCCTTTTACGTTTTTTATATCATTTTAATATGTTACAATATTATACATTTTACATACAATTTAATAAATTGCAAGCCAAGTGCAAGCTATTTTCAACATTTTATACAATGTACAATTAGATATAAGTACTCAAATTTGATAAGGTCTTGTCATGTTATTATACATTTAAAGTGTCAATTTTTGGTTGTTTATCAGAAAACACTGGCAACTGAGAATTGCCAATTCAATTATATTTTTTACGCAGCAACACTATAGTGCAATCAGATTTAATGAAGGCATCACTTTGTTCGTAAATGTAAGCTCATTAGAGAAATTTTGTTGAGCATAGCAACAATTATCATAATTATGCCAGATTTTAGTTCGTTTTTCTCTTTTAGTCGGACACACAGTGTTGCCGCGTAATTAACTATAATTGCTCTCGTTCAGTAGTGAAACTATTTAACTCGTTATCACATTAAATCAAGGAAGCACTTTTATTTATTATATGTATTGCCCACTTTAGTACAGATGTGACATTAAATATATATGTCTTTATAAAGTTAATTATAAATCATCATTTATGTTCAATAATGAATTAATAGCATCTATGAGTGTGGCAGTATATCTAACTACTAAATATTGCTTTTTGGACATTTATTTAACGAAAAAGCGTACTGTCATGTAACATGTACACAAGAAAAATACAAATGTATTCCCAAATGGGATAGACAGAGCATTATTATGTTAGAAGTGATGGCAATAAATAGTTTTTAATCGTACTTTCTTGGTTTGACCTTATATTACTGGCAGTACTTTTCAAGATAAGATAATACATATAAGGGTAACCAGATGGTTAAACCTGCAATATCACGTTTAACCATCTGGTTACCCTTATATGTATTATATCGCTAAACGTGGCACTGAATTTTTGAATTCATGTGCTCTGCCTACCCCTCTTGGGAATACAGGCGTGAGGATATGTATGTATGTATGTACTTTTCAAGATAATACAATATAAGCAATGTTTAATAATTATTGAGAGTTGCTCAGTAGCGAGGCATAAGGTATCTATTATGAAAAGTTACGTTCTTCATATTTCTTATACATGGAGTGGATTAACACATTCACGACCACGCCTAAAATCAAAACATCTGCGCGGAACCGAGCAGTCTATAGCTAGTACAAAATGAACCCGGCTCCCGGGTTCTCGGTATCTGAGTAATGTTTTGAAGAACCCGGGAGCCGGGTCCTTGGTTCTGAATGTGTTAACTATAGTAAAATGCCAAAACAAACTTTTTTTAAATAACTACGCGACTTAACTATCGTCCGACCACAAAATGTAGAAACTAAATGAGGGCGCCACTTTTTGACGTAAATTTATTGCGAATGGCAACAATTTTGTGAGAGAAAATTTAGTCCATATTTTAAATGTTTTCTACACTTTTTGGACGGCCTATAAACCAGCTGTGACTGAGCAAATAAAATGACATAAAAACGTATCATGGTCTTAAAACATTAATCCTTTAAATGGACAATAAAAACAGACAACAAGGATAAAAATATTTAAACTTTTCGACGGCCGTATTCAAATGCAATTCCTTGGTAGAAAAAAAATTAATTAACGCTAGGGTAACGAAAAGATACAAAATATGTTACTAAAATAGTAGGAAACTCATTCAACGCTCTTATTGGCTAACGCTAACGGCATCGCACTGACACTCGCCATTCCTTTCTCGCACTATCTTGTGCCATTTGATCGAAAGAGAAGGCAGATATCAAATTGAAATCGCTAGCGTTAGACAAAAGCCTACCGTTCAAACGTGGACGTAACGAATTAATTTGGTTTACTTCTATAGACAAAAATAAATCAACAAATTAAATGGGTTTTTAAAAAAGTAAGAAAATAACATATTTCAGGATACAATACCCGTTTGACATTTCATTTTTCAAGTGTCTTGTATCGGGGACATGGCTAATCACAAAAAAAAGGTAAATGAATTAAAAATACAATCAAAATCATTTCACAAATTTCAAAGCCGCACCTGATACAGAAACTTACAAAAAAGTGAGAATGGAACGGAATATTTTAAAACACGTAAAAAAAAAACTAAAAATAACGTCGAGTACAAATATTGAGCTCAAAATTTCTATTCCATATCACGCTGTGGAAATTTTTACGAAATAAATAAGTTAAAACAAAACATTCTTTAATCACAACCTCACTTATCCAAAAACAATTATTAAACTAATCATAAAGGTTCTTCGTTTCATTTGTCTATGGTCTATGCCACTATTGTCGGAGGTTTTGACTAAATAACAAAATCAACGTCAAGGTTCTTGCTGATAATTTAAGATGTTGTCAAATTTAATTTTTATGGTCATGGAGTTGAATAAGTTCTCTCTAATTCTATGTATTAAATATATCGGGTCACGACTAAACAATGCGATATATAATTTTGAGATTGATATAACGCAAAAACCTTGACGTTTTTACGAACTTTAAAACAATTAACTTACTATGGATTATGTAAAAAAAGTACATAGATACAAGTTTACATACACATTCTGAAACGTCATTTTTTAATGGTAAAAATGTTACCATTTTACAGTTCAAGTTCCTTTCCGCGAGACAAACAACTGAGATAAAATATAAACGCACAGTATTCAATAACTTAGTTTCTAGAAACAAATTTATCACTACGTTTTGGATAGTCAAAAGCTAAACATAGGGTAACTAAATGAATTACTTGGCCACATGACATATAGCCTTATAAAAAAGTGAAAAATACCTTTAAACATTTGACATGCTTGGCCAATAACTATGAATTACCCTATATCACATTTCGTTTCATTCTTACCTACAGACAACATGCCTTGAGAATTTGGAAACCGAACAAAATCAATCTCGCGATCTGAAGATATTTAAAAAAAAGTTTTCTTTTTTCAATTAAGTAGAGTTGGGATACCATACACATACGTATGTGTGTGTGTGGGATACCATATGGAACTTGAGATTAATAACGCATGGAAGCAGAGCACGAACACGAAATCATTTAAAAATAGAAGCTGGAAAATGGCAACTATTTTGGTAGCTCTGTGTATCGGCAAACGTCAAGGAGTTGCGCAGTCAATCGTTTTTTAGCAACACTTTGACGCGGAACCTTGTAAGACGATTATTAATGCTGGCAATACAGAACTGGTTCAGTTGTATTACGTAATGTCGGTGGGTATAGTAAAGATATCCAGTACAGGCACTCAAGAGATATTTTTAATTGATCGAAAAAGTAAAATAATAGTTAAACCTGTGAATTAAAAAAATAGTGCTATGGATCAGATTCGTTCGACGAGTTGCAATTCTCTAGGCTCACAATAATTTATCTAGCTGCATTATAAAATGCTTCGTTCGTATACATTCACCACCATACTTTTAAGTTTAATAAGTTATAAGAAGGAATAAGGTTAAATTAGGACGATATTAGTCCACGTCTCTCCATTCTAACTGTACATTAGAATAATTTGGCAAAACTATTCTAATGTCAGAACACATATTAGATTTACAGTGTTACCATATTATTCACTGCATAGTTAAATCATGGTCGAATTCTAAATTTGAAATATCTAAAAAAAAAACATGTGAATGATATTCAGTTTACAAAAAAAAGTAGAAACGAATGATTTTCGACGATAATTTTAAACTTTGAATACTTAAATAGTTTTATTGATTGCCTCTATCGATATCAATACACTATCTCTTTCATATTTTTATAGCTATCTTTTGCCGCGTTTGGTCTTACCTTATTCCTTCTAGATAAAAACTTGCTTAAGCGTACAATATCGGTGCTAGAATATAACGTAGCATAATAAGAATTAGACTAACTGATTGCATATGCCTTAACAAATATGGATAATAAAATAAGCACGTGCAATCATATAACGTCCACATTTGTGAAGTTTTGGCAGTTTATTTTATTCTCCATTAAATTCGGCTCGAAATGTTGCCAGTTCGCTATCGAGTATAAAAGCTAAGATGTTAAATAACTAAAATAACCCTCACAAACATGGACAGACTAGAAAAAGAAATCATTGGACGACCTGCGACATTTGCGTCAATCTGTACCTCTTCCTATCTAAATCGACGTTGCTCTCCAAGCCGCGTTTCACAGCCCTACTGGTCGACGGTTGGCCCTCTAAGCTCGCATCGATCAGCCTTCGCGATTTGAAATAACTGTAGTCGTCGGGGTTATCGATTCGGAGTGTCATATCGATTGCTGGCAGGTAATCCCTAGCGTTCAAGCCCGTGTTTAAATCTAGAACGGAGTACATACTTTGGATGGGTTGTTGGCGGTAGGATGTGTCCACATTGACGTAGCTACGTGTTGAAGTGCTGCAAGTCGAAGAAGCTGGCGACACTTGGAGAGGAGAAGTTGAAGGCGTTTGGTTGGGTGAAGTCTTCGCACTACCATATCCTTGATCTGTTTCGGACTCCGCTGGTGTGTCCCGGGACTTAAGCATTTGCATCATCCTGAAAAGAAAAAGAAGTTAGACTGTGTTTTGTTTTTTATTACAGTGGTTTTGGAGATGGGGGATTCAGTGTAACGCTTCGGTGTTGTAACCAGAAGGGAATCTCCAAGTGGGATATCGACTTTGCAGGATATCAACCACTTGGGATATCAACCTCATTGTCTTTTCGGCCTTTGTGTCATCATTAAAGTGAAAGTAAGAAATAACATTGAACATTAAAGTACCGTGAGACTTATGTTGAATATTAAACGGATAACTCACGTTTTTTAAATCGAGTTTAGCTCGCCATGTATCGGGCTAATCCGTAGCCGTGCGCACTGCGCGCCACCGCTCTCTTCGTGCGACTCTGCAGTTTGCCAGAAGCAACCACCGCGGCTCCTAGATGAAGGGCTACGAATTAGCCCGAAACATGTCGAACTAACTCAATTTAAAAAACGTGAGTTATCTGTTTAATATTCAACATGAGTAAGAAAAAATCCTAATAAATTATCACTTACTTGTACGCGATAAAATGTGGTGAATGTGTGGCTTTATGATTGTATTTTTGTTATCAAGTTTCATAACCAGTGACTATTTAAAAAAAGTGCTGCCCTAAAATCAGCATTTACTTGAGTTTAAATGAATTCAGAAGTCTGTCGACACGCGAAGAGTGAAGACATACAAAGTTACAAATATAAGATCAAATAAAATGAACTAATTCAGAACTTCTAATTTTCCACTCATATTTTGACAGTTGTGTACATTTTTAACTTTTTCACGTTTTACAGAGCGACACACGTGCTCAAGTGCGAGCACGAGGGAAACATTACTGCAGGCGTGCGACAGAGATAGATAGCAGCTGGTCAACGCTGGAATTTCGCCGTTTCCACTCCGACCTTTAGATGGCCACAGTACTCACTTGTGCAGTAGGCGGGCGACGGGCGTGACGTGTCCCGCGGGGCGCGCCGTGGCTCGCGCGACCCAGGCGGGCCACGCCGGGAGCCCGAGCTCAGCGCGGGCGCAAGCCACGCAGGCGCAGCCGACTTCCACAGACTCGACTACCTTTAGACGCACGTCTGTAACAAGATGTTGTGGATTAAGGGCAGTGAAAGGGATATCAGTAACGAATCTGTTAGAAGCCCTAATGTTAAACTGTTGTTTAACAAATGTTTATCATGTGTACAGGGCTTTAGGCGACAAGCTAGCAACCTGTCACTTTTATAATACCACTTATACCTCTTTCATCTATCTGAAACAATAACAAATTCTGAACAAAAAACAAATCAGATGAAAACAAGTAGTTTTCAAAAAAACCACAAAGAAAGTAAAAAGAAAACACATTTTAAAGTGATAAATTATTACTTAAATTTATCAGGTTTTCATTTTAACTGAAAATGTTTCCGTGGAACGCACGCATGCACGCTTTTTTGCAGTCCCGCAATTCCCACATACCGCGTCCGTAATTCCGAATCACGCGGGATTGGAAGCCCTAGCTTTATCTATCTATTAATGCTATCTATGTTAAAAACTAAAATTACGCCAGAAGCGGCTACAGAACGCGAAACAGTCATTCAAAACGTAAGATGATTATGATATTTCACTAACAGATACTTACTAGACAAAGTCAAATCCAGATAGGCATCCAAGAATTTGGCACCGTCCCTCTTGAAACGTCTCACAAACTTAGGATGCCTTGTGGTCAGGTCTCCGTCCGTGACAACGTACTGAGCCAGCAATGCAGCGAAGGTGACCGGAGTTGGGGCCAGGAGCCTCCACCGGACGTGCTGGCCAACCATCCACTCTAGCTGTCTGAAGGTCTTGCCGCAGAGCTGGACGTTGCTGACCTTGGACAGTGTCTTCAGGGTTGGTGCCCGGCTGAACTTTTCTTCGCTCTTGGCTGCAATGAGAATGTTTGATTATGTGGTGGAGTGGTAAACACAGTAAACAGCGACATGTGAAAGGGGGCACAGTGCAAAGGCGTTCGTTTCTAAACGAATGAACTATAGTATGGTGAGTTGGTGACGTACTCGTACAGACAAAAGACACAAATATGTACTTTTCAGACATGTATTAGTAAAAGTGGAGGTGTACTCTACAGTTAAGGCACACTCCACCCGCGTGAGAGGTTTCCGGCAAGCAGGTAACGGTTAATTGTAATTGTAGGACGGGCTGGTTTCCGGAACTCGACGTCTTAGGTGCGCCTTTTTTGCGTAGTGACAGGTAACGGTTATAAGAGACAACAATATTTTTACGTTTAAACATGTTTGGGAGTGGAGAAGGTCCAGTAGATCCAGATTCAGATATGTAGTATTATCAGCGGGTACAAAGGACCCTTACCTGCTAGACTGAGATAGGCGAGCGCGACATGCGTCAGTCGGTGGGCGTCCATGAACTGGTCCAGCAGGGAGGCGGCCGAGTGCAGGGTCGCTATTGAGAGTATTCTTTGCACTGTGCCTTTGCGTGGGGGCACAAAGGACGAGAGTATTCTGTGCCCTGTGTCTTAGCGTGGGGGTACAAAGGACGAGAGTATTCTGTGCCCTGTGTATTTGCGTGGGATTTCAAAAGACGAGTGTCCTGTGCCCTGTGTATTTGCGTGGGATTTCAAAAGACGAGTGTCCTGTGCCCTGTGTATTTGCGTGGGGGTAGGTTCAATGGATGAGAGTAATCTGTGCCCTGTATCTTTGCGTGAGGGTACAAAGGAGCCCCGTGTCTTTGCGTGAGGGTACAAAAGACCCTTACCTGCTAGACTAAGGCAGGCGAGCGCGACGTGCGTCAGCCGGTCCGCCCTTAGCCGGTGGGCGTCCATGAACTGGTCCAGCAGGGACGCGGCCGAGTGCAGGGTGGCGATGGAGAGCCCGAGCTTCTTGTTTATGTCGCGGAGCTGCTGGATTAGGGCGCCGCGGAATTCCAGCTGTGTGGACAAAGAAGACGTCTAATTAGTACACTTAGTAGGGTCCGACAGATGCTTCAATTTTTCAACTGACTTGAGCCAAAGTCGAAGGTATGCAAGTTATCAAAATTTAAAATTTCATGAATGATGCTATAGCGAGACACAGACTTGAGTTTCAGGTTTTGAGACAACAGAAACTTGAGTTTCAGGATTATTGAAGTTGAAATAACAATCCCATTTATAAGGGTCATCTGTCATCTCATCACCTCAACGCATGTGGCCGTCTACCATGTTATTTACATGACACTATTGCGGTTGATTTGTTCTCAATGTAATGCCGCTTTAATTTACTGTCATTTTTTTGAAGCTACATAACCTAGTACTTATATGTTAAAAATACTAAACATACATACATCACGCCTGTATTCTCAAACGGAGTAGGCAGAGCACATGAAATGCTACATACACAAAACCATGACTATTTCACGTTTCGCGGCCACTAAAATATACTGGAAATGGCCGCGAAACTAAACATATTGCCTATAAAATGTAGTGGAACATACACACAATCTACCAACAGAACATTAATTTAGTTGAATATAATTTTGTTCTCAAAATGCACATGGCTAGCAACACGGTGTCGCGAACGCATTGAAAAAAGCTACTTATTTGCTACATCATAAATTTTAAAATTGTTTAACACATCTGCAAAACAGGCAGGTAAAGAAACTTTTGCTTGGGTTGTGCACATGAGATAAACAACAATAGTTATTTTTTTTTGCATGGGATTTATAACCAGGTGCAAATTGTACCCAATCTTGCGTCTTACATTGTATTTTCTCTTTCTAGTTATTTATTTTTTAGGGCTATGCCATATTGCTGCCGTCGCCGCACGCAGCGCGCAAAACCAACCAATCACCTCGCAGCTGATTTCCTAACAACCAATAAACAATCAGATTAGCCGCTTTATGTGCTCCATGCAGCGACGGCGGCAGTGTGACAAAACCCCTTAATCGCCGTAATAGAATAAATAATAATTTCCTTGCATAAAATTTTAATAGGTTAAAAACCTATATTATGCAACATAATTTATGACTGAACCCCTCTGATAACTATACTAGAAGTGGCCACGGAACGTGAAATAGCCATGATTTTGTCTATGCAGTATTTCGTGTACTCTGCCTACCCCATTTTGGGAAGACGGGCGTGCTGTATGTAAGTGTGTACTAAGAGCAAAACCTACCTTATTTGTTTAGGTAGTTAAAACAATGTAAACAATCTTGACATGTCTTTTTATTTAAATGTACACTTTATAAATCGAAATCTTTACATTTTACAATTTAGGTATGAAAAAATAATTTACTTTCATAATTGAATTGTAAAGTGTAACAATTTTCATTTTTAGACTGTGTATTTCAAAAAAAAGACATGTCAAGATTGTTTAGATTGTTTTAACTACCTAAACAAACAAGGTATAGACTACGACCCGGCATTTTGTTTAGACGGCCCAATATCAGCTCGGGCTTCATAGTTCGGGAAACGCTACCCTACCCCTCCCCTCTTTGAGCATCACACACGATAGTGGGGCAAACCACACAAATGATAAAATACAAAGGTATCTAGTTGAAATGCGACTCTAAGTTGCGTCATGCATTCGTGCATGTGATTTCAAAACAATTTACACTCTTGCACAGTTCATGTTAAGTGAGTTAAAATTAGACTACTATTTTTATTTTTTGTTATGATGCTAACTTATCTCAATGAAGTATAGCATACTTACAAGAAATTCCGCATCGCTTTAACTGGAAAAAGCACTGCGCGAACTTACTATCTCTCTAAAATCGTGCTAAGTTTTATGCCCAATAGTATAACTTTACTATAGGTCAGTTAACTAAAGCTGGCACATTCACAGTCCTCACACTTGTGCAATTTCGCTAAACAGTGTGTTTAAAATTAATAATTTTGATCAAATCGGGCAGACTTTTCTTGATACGTATGCAGTGCAAAGTCACGCCGCATGCTAATTCACAGATACTACACAAACCCAATGCGTACATCTGTTTTACGTGCCAGCTTTAGTTAACTGACCAGTATGCAAGCTCAAGATGTAGTATGTACGTGACACATAAATGTATAAAATTTATACAGATTGAAATTGAAATCATTCAATAGATTCACACACAAAACATCTGCCGTTCAGTTTGTATGAACAGTTCAATCAGCTTAATTATGTCATTATTTCTTAATTAACAAATAACAGATATAATAATTATGAAAGTTAAGGAGTTAGATCAGTGTAAATAGCATGTGTTATTACTTAAGTGACATCAAATCACTATCTAATTATGAAGTAGTTAGGTACTTTGTAATACATGCTTTCAATTTTATCATTTCCATTGTTGTTTGATTAACATATGTAATTATTTAACAATTTAAAGTGTGATTAACATAACTTTTATTTAATGAAGTTTTCTTAAATATTCAATAGTAGTTTAATTAGGTTGGAATTCTACCATGATTGTTTGTTTATTGGCTAAAATTGTATGAGTAGAATACTCTCCACCACTGTTTTCTGCTGTTATATGGATGGTTTTCAAGCAAAGATCCCTTCGGGGAAAAGTCAGCCCTAGTATTATGTTTTTTGCATCTACAACCGGTCTTTGTTTTTTTTTTTTAAATATATTATCATCAGCCTATATACGTCCCACTGCAAGGCACAGTCCTCCTCTCAGTATGAGAGGGCTTGGGCTATAGTTCCCACGCGGGCCCAGTGCGGATTGGGAACTTCACACACAACGTTGAATTACTTTGTCGCTGTGTGTAGGTTTCCTCATGATGTTTTCCTTTTTTAATGATGAACTGTTTTTCTACTATACTTCAATCTGCAGTTTGGACATATTTAATAACAGTATTTCTGGTGGTGTTTAGAAAATATAAATGAAGCACTGGGCATATCACATATTCACCAAATATTGCCAAATGATTAGCCAACCTGACAATTACAAACCCATTTAAACCAAAAATAATTGAAAAATATTTTTCCAAACTTAAACTCCACAACAGAATGTGAAAAGTACTTTAGAATGAAATATTTTAAATGAGGAAAATATTCATGAAGTTGCATCAGATGATGCAATATACAACAAGAATACTTTACTTACTCTAATTTGAATAATGTAGACAACAATGCGTAATAGGTGCTTTATTCAGATCAAACATTTTTGAGACCCAATATGTAAAAACTAAAATGAGGCACTCAAATATTATGTATGAAGCAACAACAAAGAGGCCCAGAGTATTTATCAGATATTAAAAAGCATTTTTTTGATTGGCAATTAAAAACTTTTAGTTTTTTTTCACTACTTACAAACACAATAATTATTTTGAGAATGTAATTTTGACCCTGAACAAAGCATATGTTACAAAAATGTGGCTGCAGTATTCCGTTTATGAACAAAGACAGTAGTTCATAAAAAAAATGGTTTCATTGTCATCTGAGCAGCCCTAAATTCCTTATTGGTATGAAAAAAGACACAACAAAGTTGTGGATTCAAACCAACATCTCGAGTTTAAAAACCATACTGTTTTTTCTTTAATGGCTGATTTGTTATCAAACAAGGTGTTGTGACTAATTTTATCTTACCTGTGGAGATTGCAGGTGTATCTCAGGTTTATCCTTCTCCTGCTGTAGTAGATGCTGCCAGATATCTTCTCTGTACTCGCAGTGGAACTCATCGTCGGGGTCTTGAATGCTCTAGAAAGAAGATATGATTCAATATTGTGAAACAAAGAGAAAAGTTGCATGTCAAAGCAAAACTTTAGAGAATACGCATTTTCAATTAATTTTCGGGATGTGTTTCTTTCAAATATTTGCGATGTTTTACTTTTTAGCGTGTATATTAGATTTTAAAAGTAGGCGTGCAACTTACAATCGCATCGAATTTGGCCTCTGCTTCTGAAACGCTTTTTGTTTCGCTCTCAAGAGGCTGGCTCCTCACACTCGACAGGTTCAATTGAGACATATTTAGGGACACCATATTCTAAATTCAAGGATGAGAATGCGAAATAAAGAGAAAAATCTGCGATAACTTTTAACACGTCGACTGATCTGTGACAACCACCACGTGGAAACAAGTGTCAAATAATATCCTTGAAAAAGGCTATAATTTCACTATTACTGCTAATGCATGGTATTTCATCCACAAACATAACTCTTAATTGTTCCGTCAGAGCACAATTGTTGAAAAAAACACAAGCAATGCAGCGTTTTTAGTAATTATCCGTCACATGATGCAGCGGACTCGTTTCAAGACATGACACAGAGCGAAATGAAAATTGACACTGACACTAGACATGAGTAAGTTAGTCAGAGTAACTCACGAATGAGTGATTCAAATGAACTAGTTCAGTTCATGTAGTCCACTCACTCACTCACTCAGTTTGGGTCGAAACATATCTTCATATCTTTTAACTCACTAGCTCACCTGGCTCAATAACTCTTTTAACTCAGTATGATATGAATGCTTCAACGAACTGCATGGTGGAGCGGAGCGACAAGAACGCTTTCGGGACAGTGCGGTAAAGTTCGGTTTGTCGAAATATATCCGATTTAAGCTTTTGAATGGTATTTGGTATGGTACTATTCATTAATTTTGTTTAGGTTTATAACTAAACCATATTAATCCATTTCTATGTACATCATTTATCTATTATCATGGATTAGGTATTTACTTATTAGTATTATTTAATTTACATATGAAAGCAAATTTTCAGCGTCATCGGAAACCAAAAATCCCATAAAATTTCATTTGCAACATTTTTGCTGCAACTTTTTTTTTCTTACTTTTCAATCTCATACAACTTACATTCATAAAATTCGTAAATTTAAATCAGAACAGAAAGACTAGAAAGAGTGATATGAGAGCGAGTGAGCCACGCGAGCCGTTGAGCTACTTAGAGCTACTGAAGTACTGAATTAGTTGAGCTGCTGACACACGGTGGAGCTAGTGAGTTAAATGAACTACTGAACTAAATGAGTGATACATATCTCGATGAGCTAAAGATACATATCACTCTTTTCACTTCAGTGACACATTCCGCGCATCGCTAACTGACACTCTGACACCAAGTCCAAGTAAAGAAAAAATAGATGCCAAATTTTCCATAGCCAAAAATGTTTCTAGATAATTGTCTATGGTTGGAGAGTTCCTAAGGCTAATTATACATTGTCAGAATCAAAATGTAGAACGGATCTTATTATCGGTTTTTCGTTTATTTCGTACAACACTAGACCCTTCTCAAGTACCCATATATGGGCAAAAAAATGAGCGGCAATTTTGCCAACATACCGACAAAATACTGTACGTCACTTTTTATTAGATAGGAGGCTATGGATTAGCGGCTGATAGTGTTTTCCAAAATAGATTGAAAACTATTTACTTTATTCTAGTTTTAGACTTTTAGCTAAGCACTTGTAGTAGTAAACTATTAAAGTATAAGCGAAAGATGTCGTATTCCAACAGTAAGTTCGATTTAGGAGTTCTACAGTAGCCGGAAGCATGGGCTGTGTCGATAGTGTTTCAGAAATTCTTTCGTTTTATGTAATGTTTATAGTTGTTAAACAGTTTCGAAAGTGAAATTTGGTGGTGATGTTTTCGCAGAATACGTTTTCGCGGCTCTGCCGAGGACGCAACGAGGGACTCCGCTTGTTTTGGGTGGTGACCCAAAAGGCCGCAATTTCCTATATACTAATGGGAATTCAGTTATAATCCGTGATATTGAGAACCCAGCGATAGCAGACGTTTACACGGAGCATTCGTGCCAAGTTAACGTAGCCAAATACTCTCCAAGCGGCTTCTACATCGCCTCAGGAGGTAAGGTTAACTTTATCAATGTGATTAGCCTGTGAATCATTGTTTATCTTATATTACCGATATTTATTTTCTTCGAACTTTCGCAGTGAATCATAGTTTAAATATTACCATATAGGGAGATCAAGTTTATTTGCTGTAATGTTTAATTGAGGCGTTGTGTACCTGTAATGAACTATTCCTTCATGAAAAAGTCTAAAAAACATTGCTAAATAACCAATTTTTCCACTGAATTTGGTGCAGTATTCTGGATGCCATATGCTAGCTGCTAAACACCTTGCTAAACAGTATTCCGCTATGCTGTACATGTATTGTAAACCAAACCTCTGAAAATCATAAATTTTAGAGTTTACTTATTAAAAATTCAGGACTTGTGTACTCTTTAAAATAATAATGCAATGTTATACAAAACATTTATTCACTATTCCACTATTTGAGCTTTCCTCCTCATTTACAATTCCATTTACTCTTCTGCTATCTCTCACTACTCTATGAAGATTTGCCAGTGGTCTGACTTATATGTTGTCAGCCCATCCTTTTAGTGGTTTCCCCCTCTTTTGTTGGCCTTCTTTTCGCTACTATACTGTTATTGTCTTGTACCATATTATGTCTTATGGTGTGGCCTGTCCAGTTCCACTTGATACATTTTTAACATTTTTCCAATTGGCAATATGAAACATGGTAAAAAAAACTATATTAATCTTTAATTTATTCAAGTCACAAATTTATGATTGTAACTAAAATTAAACTCCTTACATCATGAAATCTTCGTCATACAATTTTGATCATTATCTATGATGAAATACTAAAAATAACATGCATCTAATGTTGTTAAAAGTTCCATAATAAATGGAATAATTCTTAAAGCATTAATGCATGTGCATTTTAATCTTCAGATTAACACTGGTATATCTGCTTTCACTGGCATATGTTAATTGTGACATACTTTTCTCACGAGTTTAATTGCCTGTGAACAAGCTTGATGGAAAATAAATACTCTAAATACATAATTAATTGGTGTTGTATGATAGTTAGATAGCCCAGTGGTGAGAGAACCAGTCTATTAAGCTTGTGGTTTCGTATGACGAATATGGATATTTGGCCCAATTAAAAAATAATAATGTCATACTCAGAATCAAGAATTGATTCGAAAAAAATTGTCCAGTTAATTTTTTATTCCATAATAACTCCTTTTCATACACAAGAAATCTATGGTGGTCTTGTAATGGAATTAAAAAACTTATACATAAATTTTTTCAGTTTGTATTGAAAGTGCCATTGATTCTGTGTATGAAACTTGACAACTTTTTATAAAATTACCTATTTATAATATTATGTTTAGAAAATTATTGAATTCAAACAGCAGTTCTGATATGTTTTATATTTTAAGTACATATTTTGTCAGTATTGCAAAGTTTCCGAAATATGTTTTCCCGTGTGGTGCCGGGTTAGAATAGCACGTCCCCCTTTCTTCCCGTGGGTGTCGTAAGAGTCGACTCTGGGATAGGGTTAGTGTATTGTGGGCGATGGGCTAGCAACCTGTCACTGCAATATTACGTTTAACCATCTGGTTACCCTGAAATTGCTAAACGTGGCACTGGATTTTGGAATTCACTTGCTCTGCCTACCCCTCTTGGGAATACAGGCGTGAGAATATGTATGTAATATGTATGTGAAATATGTTTTATATTTTAGGTATTTCACCAGTAGTGCAGAGTTCGTGTTTTAATATTTAGAGGTTTTGAAAATGTAATGTCAGAATATTTTGCCCCCCCCCCCCTCCCTCACACAATGTCACACTTCGTAAACCCCTTCCTCCTTAACATGAGACGTAAATTGTAGATAGTCCCTAAATCTTCCCCTCTATTTTAATAAAGTACAAGGATACTATGCACTTCAGTTTTTTTTTAAACAGTGTCTGTGACTTTCCAAAGTCCCTCTAGCTAATTACTAAATGCTTAATCATAAATATGCCTCTTAATGACAAATGCTACATTAGCAGCATAAATATGGCCCGCAGAGTTGGACGGCTGCCAACTCCGTCCAGAATTAAACCTAGTTTATGTAGGGACTGTGGAATAACTGATATTATTATCTGTTTATTTCAAAGCATTCCGTGGTAACTTCTTGAGATAATATTTTTTCTGAACTCCAAAAATGAAAAATTTACAGTTACAGTTGTGTGCAAAATAATAGCAGTGAAGGCAAAATTACTCATAAAGTATGTAAATATAATTTTATATAGAATATAATTGCTTATATTTACCATTTTATATCTAATAGCACTGAATAGTAACGAACTACAATGAAGTCGCCAATAATTTCAAGGTACATGAACAAAAAAATACCATATGACTTTCAAAATAATAGCAGTGACATTTATTTCATGGAATAAATCAATTAAAAATCAAATAACTTCAAATAAAAAGCAAATATACTTAAAAAGTCTAATTAATATTTTGAGGATTGACCCTTATTTTTAATAACAGCTTCACATCTCCTTGGCATTAAGTCAACCAAGGATTTACATCTTTGTACAGGGATGTTGTTCCATGTTGACTGTACCGCATGCCATAATTGGGACTTTGTGGTGGGTTTTTGATCACTTACAGCATTCTTAATATCTGTCCATAAGTTTTCGGTCGAGTTGAGGTCCGGAGATTGAGCAGCCCAGGGTAAAACATCAACTTTTTAGCGTTAAACATTCCTTCACAATTTTGCTAGTGTGTTTTGAGTCGTTGTCTTGATGGAAAACCCACTTTAGCGGCATAAAATCTTCGGCATATGGGTACATTACCATCTTTAAATAGTACTCTTTGTTCATGATGCCCTCGATTTCAATTATAGAGCCTGTACCATAGTAGGAAAAAAATCCCCATAGCATCAAACTAAGTCAAACTAAGTGCTTGACGGTCTTTATCGTGTACTGCGGCATGAAAGCGGCACCGGGCGGTCTCCTGACGTACTCTCGACGACGTTTACACCCAAACAGCACGAGTTTACTTTCGTCACTCCACAATATATTACGCCATTTCTTCATAGGCCAATTTACGTGTTCTTAAGCAAAAATTAGCCCCTGTTTTATGTGCCTTTTAGTCAACAGTGGGACTGTCCTGGGACTTCTAGCGTGCAGATTAGCTTCAATGAGTCGACAGCGAACTGCAGAACTACTCACTTTCTAATTTAACGAGTTTTGATAATGTTTTGACGACAGAAATGGTTGTTTTTTCGATAGGCGTACAATTATGGAGTCCTCTCTTTTTGTTGTAGCCTTTTTTCTACCTCTTGTTTCGGACTTATTACCCATTTCACACCGTTACTGATCATTTTGGCTAAACATTTTAACATTTCTTGGACAACCTTGTATGTTTTTCCTTCTTTAATCAACCTTTTAATTCTCATTCTCTCTTTACTTCTCATTTCCCTCGAACAAAGCCTTCCCCTTCCCATAGTTGTAATTTTTTGGACAAGAATTACTTTTAGACAACAGCAAATTCTATATTCTACTACTGTTAAATAGTATTATCTAGTCCGGGGTGGAGAGAATTATGAAATGAAGATTTTTCTAATAACACTGCTATTTTTATGGAACATCCTTTCTTGAAATTCGTAAATGTAAATTCGAAATGAATAAAATTAATAATGCATTGGCCAGTGCCAGCAGTTCTGAGGTAAATAGTTTTTAAATTTGTGGTCATCTTTTGATTACGTGGTTTATTTCAGGAAATAATCACTCGAGTACATTTACTGCTATTATTTTGCACACAACTGTAAATCTAACCATTGTCCAAATATTTCTGTAAAAAACTCTTTTTATTATTAAACTTAAACTTATTACTCTTAAATTCTCATAATTATGTTTTGATTGATCTACCTACACCATGGGAATACAGACATGATGCTTCTGTGTGTATTCTGAAGGGGTCGTTTCTTATATATGCAGATCCCATAACATGAACTATGCCATTTGACATGCATTATGACCATGATCTTCATACTCCTAGGTCAGTAACACAAATGCGTGACTACCATATTACCCTATATCAACTTAAGGGCGCAGTGAAACGCTCCGGGAGTCAAACGTGTTAATATGTAATCTTTGACTCCGCAGATGCCTCCGGCAAGATCCGCATTTGGGACACGGTCAATAAGGAGCACATCCTCAAGAACGAGTTCCAGCCCATCGGGGGGCCCATCAAGGACATCGCCTGGAGCGCTGACAGCCAGCGCATGGTGGCCGTCGGCGAAGGCCGGGAACGGTAACCATTTTTTTTTTTAATCAAACGAGTTAACCCTTTATGGTGTTGGGATTCTCGGGATAGAATAACACCTCTCCATTTCTTCCGTGGATTTCGTAAGCGGCGACTAAGGAAATAGGTTTAGGTATGCTTTAGGCGACAGGCTAGCAACCTGTCACTATTATATCTCTTCTATCTTTGCAAACCTCAAACTTTGCTAGAAGTGACTTCAAAGCGTGATGTAGTCATAATCATGGTTTTGCCTATGTCACGTTTCGTGTGCTCTGCCTACCCCATTTGGGAACACAGGCGGGAGGCGGAGTACAATATCGAACTTTTTATTAAATAATTTTAAGGGGACTTTTTTTTAATCTCGAGTAAAAGTCGTCACTTCTGATACAAATTCGCAACACCGACTGAAACTGAGTTTCGTTTCGGCGCGTTAATTATTAAATGTTACTAACTTACTTACACTTACAAATCAATTCCCTTACTTTTGAGTAGCTCAATGTAAGTCCAGAAAGGCCTAAGCCTAACCCCTCCCAATGATGGGTATCACATATTATTTCACTATGACTTCAACGGTAATTTCACAAAATCTTCTTTCAGCTTCGGCCATGTCTTCATGGCTGAGACGGGTACTTCAGTCGGAGAGATCAGCGGGCAGTCCAAGCCGATCAACTCTGTGGACTTCAGGCCGGCCCGTCCGTTCCGTATCGTGACTGCTTCTGAGGATAACACCCTGGCTGTCTTCGAAGGACCCCCCTTCAAGTTCAAGTGCACTAAGCAGGTGAGAGAGAGTTGAGATTTACATACATATGTATACATCATGCCTAGCAAGGGTGGAAGCAAAAAAACATACATGCCTGTGTTCCCAAAAAGAGAAGTAGAGCACTTGAAACCAGAGTATGTGACAGACCGAAACCATGACTATTTCACGTTTCGTGGCCTCTTCTATTTTTTTTTTGTTTTGAGTTGGCAGATATGATAGTTTCAATAGTTTCAATAGTTTATTATTCCATAACAATGTTTAAATTGTGTCGGACATTTATAAAATATACAGTTAACAACTTATATCTAGGTAGCATTTTAAATCTATGAATATTAACAGAATATAATATCTAATGTACAAAAATAACAAAAGCTATGTGCTAATAAATTCCTCTACATCGTAGAAACACATTCTTACTAAATAATCTCTTAGCTTATGTTTGAAAAGGTTGGTATTGGTAATGGACTTTAGTTCTTTGGGTAGCTTATTGTACAAAATGACTGATTGATTTATACTACTGTGCTGTACGACTCTGAGGGTGGGTGCAATCAACTTAGTTAGATTTTTCCTACGTGTGCTTTATATCGTTCTCGATAGTGCAAGGATGGTAGCCTGTCGCCTAAAATAAACCTTAACCTATTTCCTTAGTCGTATTTTAAGACCTCCACGGAAGAAATGGAGGAGGAGATGGAGACGGGAGAGTTGATATAAATTAAGGTATGTTTTAGGTTTTTTTCCGTGTGGTGTCGGTAGAATAACACCTCTCCATTTCTTTCGTGGCTGTTGTAAGAGTCGACTAAGGGAACAGGTTTAGGTATGCTCTAGGCTAGGCTAGCAACCTATCACTAATGTACCTCTGTTATTCTATGCCATCTAAAATGTTAGATGTGGTTGCGAAACGTTTACTTTGACTGTGTAAATACTTTAAATCTTGTGTGCTCTGTCTACCCCATTTGGCAACATATTCATATAAATGTAAATTATGTATGATCTGTTAAATAATTTAATATTTTTCAATTGCAGGAGCACACTCGCTTCGCTCAGGCAGTTCGCTACAGTCCGGACGGTAGCCTCTTCGCGTCAGCCGGCTTCGACGGCAAGATATACCTCTTCGATGGAACCACCTCCGAGCTGAAGGGAGAGGTATGTGGAGGAAGATAGGCTTGACAGGAGATATAAAGTTCTTTTAATGATAGTTTTAGGGCGAATGTTATGGCTTGTCAAATGTTTGATAGTATTGTAGCGCCCTAGCGCCACCGATCGTCGAACGGCCGACTAACTTATCTGGTAAAAGCGCCTTAGCGCCATCTACCGTCGAATGGCCGAACTACTTGCTACGATCGTCAATGCCATATCAATAGCAATCCTTCATCCCGCTATCGGAGTTTCGACGATCGGTTGCATAAATACAAATTCCAACTTCTTCTCTTCGGACTTCGGTCCCCAGGCATAACATCTGCCTGGAGAGAGATCTCTCTATTGGAGTCTTTCCCAAAGTATCTGGTTAACATAACGTTTTGTTATATGGTTGTATCATAATGTCGGAGTCATATTTGAGAAATTTATTTAAGACTTGCAAGCAAAGATAATGAATTTTATTCTCTTTTGGTTGAAGCGTAATTGGCGTTAGTCCTCTAACTCTTCGGGTGGCATATGATCCCGTAATTGGCAGCACGCCGGGTCCCGGCTTTTGTTAAAATCTTTTGAAGTGGCATAACGTCGGCTCCCGGCATGTATTTTATTTAGTTGGTCATCTGATATTTGATCAAGACTAGCAAACTTCACATAAATAGAATAACATTTATTGACTCAGAATTAAATAAGTATTTTAAGCTGAATCCATCCCATCATCAAACTTCCGAAGCGAGGTCTTGTGACGTCACGCCTTGGTAAAAAATCTAGTTAAGTTGCTAAATGAATCTGACCACCAATAATGTTTTCCCGTAATTTAGTAGAGTCAATTTTTTTTGCATAGTTGTCAGTAATTTAGCACTAACTTACTGTCGTTAACTTTTATTTGTCAAATAACTATCCAGCAGCTGATTTTTAACCGACTTCAAAAAAAGGAGGAGGTTCTCAATTCGACCTAATTTTTTTTTTTTTGTGTATGTTACTCGATATTGATTTTCAAAATTTTTTTTTAATGGAAAGGGTATAACTCGAAATTGGTCCCATTGGCACGAAACCAAAATCTGATGATGGAATCTTGGAGAAATCGAGGGAACTCTTCAAATTTTATATGGAGATGTACGGCGTTTTCGGTAATTTGTTGATGACGTCAAGATTTTACATTCAGTAAACAGAATACTTTCAAAATATTGCTAATTTGAAGTCGGTTTTTTTTGTTTAAAATTATTTAATCATCTATTCTACCCAATTGTCCTCAGTTCGGCTCCCCGGCCCACAAGGGAGGCGTGTACGGCATCGCCTGGTCCCCGGACGGTAAAAAACTACTGTCCTGCTCCGGAGACAAGACCTGTGCGGTTTGGGATGTGGAAACCAGGGAACGGAGCGTCCTGTTCAACATGGGGAACGCTGTGGAGAACCAACAGGTCAGTACACTATACTCCGGTTCATGCAACGTTAGATTTATAATATTACAGTCAAATCCTTATACATTTTTAACTAAACCTAAGGCGTCATCGTAAAGTTTGTATTGAGAACATTATTGGTTTGTCGGGATAGAATAACACCTCTCCGTTTCTTCCGTGGACGTCGTAAGAGGCGACTGAGGAAATAGTTTAATAATGTGCAGTGTTGTCTGAAATAAATGATTTTTATTTCTATTTTATTTTTATTTTTTGTTTTATTTTTTTGTTTAGGCGACAGGCTAGGAACTTGTAACTATTACACTACCTCTCATCTGTTTTCAAACCTAAATTTTGAGCTAGAAGTGGCTGTGAAGCGTGAAATTAGTCATGGTTTTGTCTGTGTCACGTTTCGTGTGCCTACCCCATTTGGGAACACAGGCGTGATTGTATGTATGTATGTTCAGTTCATTATTTTTCCAAATTAAAAAGAAACTCTTAATTGAGAGCACAATTGATACCGACAGAAAAAAAGGGCATAGAAACTTAATTTTATATGGTACTTTAGTACACATTTTAACTGTTGATCGGTTTCCAGGTGTCCTGTCTCTGGCAAGGGAAGCACCTCCTCACCGTGTCCCTCTCCGGAGACATCAGTTACTTAGACCTGGAGAACCCGGACAAGCCTCTCAGAGTCCTCACCGGCCACAACAAGCCGATAACCTGCCTGGCCCTCCACCCGGAGAAACATACTGTGTATACTGCCAGCCACAATGGCTATGTCACTGTGTGGAATGTTGCTACGGGTAAGTTATGTGGATAAATGTCTGAGTTTGGACTCATGCCAATGGTGAGTTACACCAGCATATGTCTTGACTCAAAGCCTGTTAATGATGCATCTAGATAGATGAACTATGTATTATGCCATCCATAAATGTATGTGACTGATGTACAATAAGAGGCATATATGGATTATAGGATTTTTTTTCCGTGGATGTCGTAAAAGGCGACTAAGGAGATGACAAGTTGACCGGTTAATTTAGGGGACGGTTAGCAACCTGTCACTATTACCTGTCAACTTAAAATCTAAAAAAACAGGCTTGAAGTGGCCACGAAACGTGTAATGGTCATTTATTTGGGATTTTTTTTTTTCAGGCGAAGGCCAACACATTCTGGGGCAAGGCCATGGCAACCAGATCAACGGCATGCGGGCCGGCAAAGACGGCTCTCTGCTCACTTGCGGCATCGACGATTCGCTGCGCCGCGCTGTGCCCAAAGCGGAAGGTATGGTAACATATTTTCAATCTATCTATTGGTCAATAGGAACATCAAAAATTTACAAGAACATATAGAACAATGTATTTTTTTTGCGCGGATGGCTTCATCAGCATAAGAAGTTTCATCAAAATTTTGTTTATTTATGACAAGAAGGACAACACGTAACACGTTCGAAGCCGGTGACACAACGTCTGTAATAAAAAAAAAATCTTACTCCTATGCCAGTGACACATATCTGTGACCATGTTATTCGTACTCCTGACCACGATAATTTCGCCCGGCATAGCTTAAGGGCTCAGTGAAACGCTGCTAGAGTCGAACGTGTTAATGAACCGAGAGAAGTTTGCCAAAACAGAAGCGATAGCTATGTTGTCTCTGCCTACCCCGCAGCTAATGGGGCGTGATGTTTCTGTTATTGTATGTTTGTATGTATGTACTACTTTCCAGGGGAAGTGCCGACGTACACAGACGTCGTGGTGCCTCTTGGATCGCAGCCTCGCGGCATGGACCACATCTTAGAGGACGATACCACCATCATCGCCACCGTGAAAGAGGTCAGTGATACAGGATGGCTAGAAATCAACCGTAAATATTTAAACCACTGGAGCAGTGAATGGGTATACGCGTTTGAAAACCTCTGTGAAGTTTTTTTAGACAATTAAACAAATTAGACAATACTCGAGTGACATTAAGAAAATACATTTAGCTCGATATTATTGCTGTTGTACTTATACTCCGTTTCATATTACATTAGATGAACGGTGAAAACCTCACACATTTTTAAGTAAACCCAAGTTGTCACTGCAAATGGTGATACCATTCTTATTGATAACATTATAATTATAACAAATAGTAATGCATGATTTCTAGTTTTACCTTTGGAGCCATAGAAAAAAAAATTGTCCGTCAAATGTCTGAGCCTAAATGAAACGGAGTACCTATAGCGTTTCTTTATTATTATTTTTAGAAAATTTATTTCAACGCGTTCTTGGCAATCATGGTCTTTACGAAACGCTTTTAAGATCAAACAAATGACGTGCTCGAGGACCTTGCATGAATAATATTATCATTTTGTTTTTATTTTTTATTTTTTTTAGCTGCAAGTGATAATAGGCAGTAGCAAGCAATCGTCGCTGCCGCTCGACTACGAGCCTACGTGTGTCGCCATCGACCCCAAGTCGAGGCACGTCGCTGTTGGAGGTATTTTTATTTTTTATTATTATTTTATAAAAAACTAGCTTTTTCCCTAGGCTTCGCTCGCGTTAAGTAGTATTGTTATTAATTAGGTAGGTATTTTACCTTTTTTAACCGACTTCAAAAAGGAGGAGGTTCTCAATTCGACCTATTTTTTTTTTTTTTTTTTTTT
>BHDV01034720.1:24961-35090 GCA_005406045.1 Adoxophyes honmai
CAAACAAACAAACAAACTCTTCAGCTTTATTATATTAGTATAGATTTGAAGTCGGTTTTTTTTTGTTTAAAATTATTTAGTTTTTACTTCATAGTAGTTTTATGCGTGCAAAGTCTCAGACCGATCGGTTTAAAATTGACAAGGTTTCATACAAAGTTTCATCCCCTATTTTTTATCCTTGGGGGTAGAGTTAGTCAAAATATTTTCTTAGCGGATGCCTACCTCAACATCTACCTACATGCCAAATTTCAGCCCGATCCGTTCAGTGGTTTGGGCTGTGTTGATAGATCACCATGTCAGTCAGTCAGTCTGTCAGTCAGTCACTTCTTTCCCTAACCTACTTTGTAATAATCCACATCCATTAGTCTCTTCATACATGCTCGTCGGTTTCGGGTACTCTTGACCTGACCTGTTTCTAAAACGTCCCCGATTTGGTCACGGAACGTCCGTCTAGGTTTTCCCCTCCCGACACACCCATCCACACTTCCCCTTTCAAAGTTGAGTAAATCTTCTTTGCTATAACCGAACGTCGAACGAACCATTGCCTTCCCCTTTTGGGAATACAGGCGAGAATGTATGTATGTATGTAGGTCCCTTATAGTAAATGAATCAAATAGTTACATTTTGGCCGTGTGTTGTCTAGAATAACACCTCCATTTCTTCCCTGCACAGGTCTATTTTAAATTAAATAATAGTAGAAGCTGATTTCGTTTGTGTCTATTTCACAAGCTTTTATTTAACTTCACTTTTGCATGTATGTGTTTGTATGTTTACAAATCTTGCAAGAAAGATTTGAACCACTTCCAATAGACCGATTGAATGTCAACTTGGTATACCAACGTAACTTCGATGACTTGGCTTCTGGTGGCCAAGCCGGGACTGTCTCCGATGGAGGGAACTCTTCACCGGTTGAAATCTGGTGCACATAATCTAGGGTGGATGACAATGGAGTACAGTTGGCAAAAAGTACCATCGCGAACAGGGATTGTTGAGCCACTTACCTATGTTTGTAATTTGGTCGTGTAATACTAATCCAATAGCTGACATCTAGTCTGTCACATCGGTCGTTGATTACACGTCTAAATTGCGAACAGTGGCAAGTGGCTCAACAATCCCTGTTCGTGGCTGTACAGTCACCAAAAAAGCTTGTATCGACAATGAAATTTTGTTGGTAATTTAAGCTAAATTTGGGTGTAAAAAAAGAACCATCTCTCCCCAGGTGCGGATAACAAAATCCGCATCTACACTCTGGACATCCGCACGCTGACTGCGGGCGTGGTGTTAGAACACCTCGGGCCAATCACCGACGTGCGGTTCAGCGCCGACTCCAAGTATCTGGTGGCTAGCGACGCGAATAGGAAGGTCATTCTGTACACCACTGAGGAGTATAAGGTGATACATGGGTGTAAGTGGCGATAGACCGTTAATCGGCACGCCCAATAGGCAAATTGACAAAGTTCTGATAACTATAAGATAGGTATTTATTTGTTCAAAAGGAGCCCTAAAAATAGTTTTCTGTCTATATTGTGGGTATTTCGTTAAAAAAATCGAAAAAGAAAACGCAGTATTCAAATGTGCCTCCAAAACGCGACTTTTAGCAACATGGCGGCCATGGCGCCCAGTGACATTAGTTGCGCGTAAACAGAGTACGTTCCACTTAATGCCCGCGGCGTCATCGAACACGACCGCAGAAATTGCTGTCATACTAACTTAAAAATGCTGCGGCGATTAGTGGAACGTACCCCAACAGTTTGTTTACGCGGAATCTACGTCATCATAGAAATTGTCAATCACCGCCGTTTTTAGTCACGTGACAATTGCATAATAAATACCATTTTCGGAGACGGATTTTGATAAAATAATGCAATCATCTCTGAGTTATAATAAATCGCTCCAAAAACGTAATATTTACTATATTTTCGTTGTGATAATTTTCATTTTTTTATCCAATTTTTGTATGTAATAGTGACATAAACTGTTTGCTTCAGCTCGCCCATAACAAAGAGTGGGGCTTCCACACGGCCAAAGTGAACTGTGTGGCGTTCAGCCCAGACGGCTCGCGCGTGGCCTCGGGCTCGCTCGACACCAGCATCATCGTGTGGAGCGCCGACACCCCCGGGAAACACGTCACCATCAAGAGTGAGTATCATAGCAAAGAGTGGGTCCCAGCCGGTAGAAATACGCGCGAGATAGACTATACCTGTCACTGGCTAACTAGAGTCGTCAGAAAATGACAGGTAGACTATGTCGCGCGCGAGATGACTACAGCGTATTGCCGTGCTAAGTGAACTAAGCATGTCACCATCAAGAGTGAGTATTTTGGGAAATACTCCAATAGAGAGATCTCTCTCCATTCAGATGGGGACCGAAGTCAACAGAGAGGAAGTTGGAATTTGTATTTACGCAAGTGAACGTCGAAACTTCGTTAGCGGGATGTAGGAACTAGGAACCATAGACGTTTGTAGTAGTTCAGCTATTCGACGATAGGTGGCGTTAGGGCGCTACACCAGGTAAGTAGTACGGCTATTTGACGAGAGGTGGCGTTAGGGCGCTGCATCAGGTAAGTAGTTCGGCTATTTGGCGAGAAATGGCGTTAGGGCGCTACACCAGGTAAGTAGTTCGGCTATTTGGCGAGAGGTGGCGTTAGGGCGCTGCACCAGGTAAGTAGTAAGGCTATTTGACGAGAGGTGGCGTTAGGGTGCTGTACCAGGTAAGTAGTTCAGCTATTTGACGATAGCTGGCGCAAGAGCGCTACACCAGGTAAGTAGTTCTACCATTCGACGATTGATGGCGCTTCACTAGGTAAGTAGTTCGGCCGTTCGACGATAGGTGGCGCTAGGGCGCTACACCAAGTAAGTAGTTCGACGTTAGGTGACGCTAGGGCGCTTAACTTAATTAGTTCGGCTATTCGACGATAGCTGGCGCTAGAGCGCTACACCAGGTAAGTAGTTCGGCTATTCGACGATAGCTGGCGCTAGAGCGCTACACCAGGTAAGTAGTTCGGCTATTTGACGAGAGGTGGCGATAGGGCGCTACATCAGGGAATTAGTTCGGCTATTTGATGATAGGTGGCACTAGGGCGCTGCACCAGGGATGCCTAATAAAGATTTTCCCGCGCAATGGCACTGCATTATGATTGCCTAAAAACGTATTCAAATAATGCATTCTGCGCAGGTACGGATAGCTGCAGAGAAAAGTAACCCCCTAGTAATGAAACATTGCATGGACGCGGGGTTACTTTTCTCTGCAGCTGACTGTACATTGATGTGACTTTTATTTCCGGTACTGTAACTTGTTTCACGTGCAATAAGAAACTCAATACCATATTTGTCCACAGACGCGCATCCCCAGTCGCAGATCACAGACCTGACGTGGCTGGACGACGAGACGGTCGTGTCGGTCGGCCAGGACGCCAACACTCGCGTCTGGTGCGTGCCCAAGGCCTAAACACTGGCGCTCCGGTAACGAAGGGCTGAGAAGGTTGACCGTTGACGTCTTTTGACCTTTTCAATACTTAGTGCACCGTCAAAAACCCTGTGGTATCGAAAAAAAAAAGAATTACCGTTGGGCAAGTTGTCAACGTCAAAGTCAAATAATTTATTATAAGATTATGAGTAATTTAATTATAAAAAGATGTTAATTATTTACAGATCGTCATAACAGTCGTACAATAATTAAAATTATTTTACATGCATACAGAACAAAATCAATTGTTGAATTTTAATATTATAATTGTGGTTTTATTAGTATTTTAACCTCTCGTATGTGGTAGCTACATGTTTCTTTTATGATTGTGTTGCGGCGCCGCAATCATGTGGTCGTCTTGTGATCCCACAAATTTTATGTCAGTCGATCTTTTACCTTTTTCTTAGTTTTTATCGTGTTTTTTCTATCGTCGGCTGTTTTTCAATCGATTTTCAATCTTCAGTGCTATAGAATAATGTTTAAAAAATATGGAAGCTTTGACACGGATACGTGCTAACGGAATTCTTGAACTGACGTGCCTAAAGCATATGAGGGGTTAACCGGCAAAATTTCAATTTTCCACATGACGTTTACAGGAAATAGGTTATACGGTGAAAATTAAATTGATTCGATAGTAACCACGGGTTTTGGAAAGTGTTTAATTTAAGCTCTTCGTTATCGGAAACGTACGTTTAAATATTACGAACTAACATATTTATTTCGCTTGTGTTAAGTTGTGAACTTAAACAAATGCTCAGTTAACTGCGTAATTTATTTGTTACTAACAGACGGCGGTTTTGTAAGTGGAAATAAGCATAGTGCAAAAACTCTGGTAACAAATTAGTAAATAAAAATCTTTAATCAATTTGACATAACTTTCAGTTAGACGAATTTTTGGTTCTGTTACTGGTAAAATGTATCTGATGAGGTGAATAAATGTGATATCTATATTGCTGGCAAGAGCTGGGTGATGTTGTGATGATGATGATACTGATAATAAACTATATTTGAAGATAGGTGTAACCTATACTTCCACAAACTTAAAACGAAATTGCCATAAGTATTTTTACTGTTATCCATACCAGGGGAGGTCCATTCCGCAGTTTAGGTACGCTCCGCCAGCGAAACCTCGTGAAAGGTCTTCGGTGAGCAGGTAACGGTAGAAAAAGATGGCAATATTTTACGCCTCAACATGTTCGGGAATGGACCTTCTGTATGTACCATCGCGAACCGGGATTGTTGAGCCACTTACCTATGCTTGTAACTTGGTCGTGTAATACTAATCCAATAGCTGACATCTAGTCGGTCACATCGGCCATTGATCACACGTCTAAATTGCGTACAGTGGCAAGTGGCTCAACAATCCCGGTTCGTGACTACCTATTCTGTAGCTTTATGTATTTTTTCTTACAAAACGGCCGTTATCAGAGTGTTATCTATTTAAGTTTAAGGGGGCTGGCTTTTAATGATGTTAAATTGATCTCACTGATGAATCAGAATTAATGGAGATTTCTTAGATGTTAAGAAATTGCGTGCGTTCCCTCCATGACATGTAACTTTTATATCTATATGCCAATAGTTTTAATAGTGTAAAAATCAAGATTCCCATTGAACTAAGTTGAATGGAATTAACGCTCTGCTATTGGTCAATTGAACCGCCATTTTGTTTGCTGTCGTTTCTGATTGGCTAAGTGATGTGACGCGACCAGAAGTCTCGTTCATTGGTTGAAATTGCACAAGGTAGTTTCTTGACCATCCTTTTGCTAAAAAAAAAGTTGCTTGTGTAAGTCCATTGTTTGCAGAGTTGTATTTAATTGTATTTTTATAAATATACGGCATTTATTTGTCAGCTATAAGCATTTGTTAATTGTCAGTCCCGTATATTTATACAGATCTTAGAGATCACCAGCCGCGTACTAACATCGTGTGGTGCATTTATACCCGTTTTCATACGAATTGTGAACAAAATATAATTGTCTAAACAGTATTTTTATACTAATTTCTAAAGTATTTTTTCTCGATTTTTTACGTGATTTCTACTACTAAAATGAACTATGTAACTAGGGTAAGAAATAAATTGTATACACTTGTATAATTATGTTTTTTTAATTATCCCACTAGACAACCGTTACCCCATTGTTAGCAATGAAGATACATGGAACATAAAGATCAAGCATTATTCTTACAATTATTTTGACATACTTCACTCGCTGCTTCATCTATAATCGTCAGGTGGCAGGGAACGGGTTAAGGAAGTATTAAAAAAAACATTGTCATACAAAAAAGTTTATTACAAATATTGTCTTTTAACTTGTCTTTTTGTAATCCTAGAACTAATTATAAACCAATAAATAATAAATATGATTAGAGTTAACAGTAAAGTACCAAATAATGAACTTTATAATAACAGATAATAATTGGCAAAAAACAAGTTTTAATGTTTGAGCAAGTGATTTTTATATCACAGTATAAAAAAAATAAAAATTGGGTAAATTACTTTGTCTTAAAATTATAGGCAGTATTTCCGGCACTGTTTGTAACTTCTACGCACATTTTAGAAAAGAGAAACGAACAAAGTGCAAACAATAATGGGGCAATGAGACTAATCGTTCGCAGTACGCACCATGGATTGCACCAACGTAAATGAATATGGTAGTCGCTCGCATTTGACGAGCGATAGCGCGCACAGACAGATATAGCGCAATAACAGATGGCACGCTGCGAACAGTTTAACCTTTTAACCGCCAAAGACGCCATATCACGTCATCGCAAGTCAGTGCCCGTGACGCCACGACGTTAAATGGTGCGTCGAAGTTATTGCGAAAGAACTGAAATATAAAACGCTGCAACATTTTTTCTAGGTTTACTTTATTTATAGGTAGTGTAAGTTATTTTATACCTAATTTAAATAAAATAATACAGCACCATTCGAAAAAAAACAAGCATTATCTAAGAGCCGACTCACGTCTTTGGCGTTAGGAGCACAGCGTTTCACTTCGCGCCTAGGCGGTCAAAAGATTAATGTGCAAACGAACATTTATAAGAAAAGCGTATAGGAACATTTTGGATTTTGTGTGACTACCCCATTAAATTTGTTGCCGTTTGTACCTACAAAATTAAGGATTTATCTCTCAAATATTTAGATATCTAATAACGCCTTTGTCTCTTCGTTCACTATGAAACGGTTCCAAAATAAGTGCAAGAAATAGTGCCTAGTTTATAAACCAGGGTATATTTTAACTATCCTCTCTAAATATTGTCTTTTTCGGTTTCGGTGGGGATTACGTATTAAATTATCGCAAAGGCAAAATGGATAAACAAACATGGAAAATTAAAAACAATGTGCTTGATAACAGTCATTTTTTTGGAGGTGTGTGAGAAGGCAACTTTTAAACTTATCCCCCAATTCTCTAGTTAGTCTACTTAGGATAAATATTACCCCCCCCCCCTCCTCCCTCAAAATAACTCCCCTTCCGTGTTCACTCCGCTTTGACGATCCCCCCTCAATGTTACCCCTTGTGTGTCTAATTTCAACCCCTCTAATTAGTTCCTTGTCCAAGTGACCCCTTCTTATACTGGTTGTAGAGCCGTTTGTTGGATAACGTGGATATTGGGCTATGGGTGACGTTTATAGACACTTCGCTGTAATAGTAGTACGCCATTGCATCAAACTGTCTCATTGAGATGATAGAATAGGTTGCACACTGTCTACCCGCCATTTGTGTCCTAAATTCCTAACTAACTCCTCCTTGTGCCTTGGCTCCCCCTTGTGTCTTAGCTCCCCCTTGTGTCCCCCCTTGGGTTCCCCCTTGTGTCATAGATCCCCCTTGTGTCTTGACTCCCTCTTGCGTCTTTGCTCCCCTTTGTGTCTTGGTTCCCCCTTATGTTTTGGTTCCCCCTTGCGTCCCCCTTGTCCCCCCTTTGTGTCCGCTTCCCCTTATCCCCCCTTGCGTTTCCCCCTTTGCGTCCCCCCATGTATCCCCCCTCAGCGTTCCCCCCTCGCAGGCGCGTGTCGATACGCCACATGTTTCCTGAGCGCGTCCCGTGAGCGCGACACGTGGCTGCAAGCCCGGCAAGCGTGGCGGCGGCCCGCGTGCGTCTCCATGTGCACGCGCAGGTTGTACTGGTTGCTGAGCCGTTTGTTCAGTCGCTTGTCACAGTAAGTGGATATTCGCTGTAAGAGTAACTAGTACGTCATTACATCATACTGTTAACGTGATGACAGATTGGGTTGAACACTGTCTAATCGCCATTTTGCGTCCTAACTATCTCCTCTTGTATGCCCCCCTTTGTGTCTTGGCTCCCCCTTGTGTCTTAGCTACCCCTTGTGTCTTAGCTCCTCCTTTGTGTCTTGGCTCCCCCATGTGTCTAGGCTCCCCTTTTCTTGGCTCCCCCTTGTGTCCTCCTTAGGTTTCCCCTTGTGTCACCCCCTTGTGTCTTGGCTCCCCCCTGTGTCCCCATTGGATTCCCCCTTGTGTCCCCCTTTGTGCC
The DNA here is from genome assembly GCA_005406045.1 of Adoxophyes honmai. NCBI lineage: Eukaryota > Metazoa > Arthropoda > Insecta > Lepidoptera > Tortricidae > Adoxophyes > Adoxophyes honmai. The sequence continues at coordinate 32,918 of BHDV01034720.1, forward strand.
CCCCTTTTGTCCCTCTCCCCCTAGCGCTCCCCCCTCGCGGGCGCGTGTCGATACGCCACATGTTTCCTGAGCGCGTCCCGTGAGCGCGACACGTGGCTGCAAGCCCGGCAAGCATGGCGGCGGCCCGCGTGCGTCTCCATGTGCACGCGCAGGTTGTACTGGTTGCTGAGCCGTTTGTTGCATATGGTGCACACGGAGCTGTTGAGGCGCCATTTGCGGTCGAGTTCTGGGTCTGAAAGGCCATTAAAATGAAGTCGGTTAAAATCCTATAAGTGTTTTTAGAGTTGCGACCTTTTCTGGACAGACAGAAATCCCCCATAAAATATTTCCTATTTATTTATTATTATTGAGCTTGTGAGAAAAAAATGTTTCATCGCTTTTCGTGCAATATGACCTGTGTATCGCAAGCATATGCTGTACGAAGCTACACTATAGGTATGCCAATACAAAATTATACGTATATCATACACACATCTGTATTTTATAAACGGGACAGGCTGGTCACACGAATTGACCACTACTATTTTCGTAACCACTTCTGGCATATATTCATAAGGACTAAGAACGAGGCAATTCAAATTCTCGATTTTTTTGGACATAAAATTCCGAGAAAAAATTTCACAGGGGTTTTCAGACGCGTATACCCAACCTATTAAATTATTTATGGCCAATTTCCGGCCGCCCTGTGTAACTCTAAAAAAAAACCATAGCTGGTGATGTAGCTGTCGAAGGCGGATTGTATAATCCGCCGTTTTACACAACGCCTAGCCGTTTTGCAAAACAGCGCCGTTTTGTAATGCGGCGGCTCAACGTTTAGCCGGATTGAATGCGGCTGAACGAAAAACCGCTGGAATGAATTCGGCGCTAAACGTTATTCATTACGGCTAGGCATAATGTAATACGGCGAGAGATTAGCCGCCGCTTTGACCGAGCGAGCGCAGCGAGGAAGACCATCTCGGAGCGAATACGACTCGGACAGGTTAGGTTAGAAGGCCAAGGCGGGAGCGAAGCGCAGCGAGCTCCCGCCTTGGCCTTCTAGGTTAGTATTTTTTTTTTATAAAAGCTCAGATTTTTTTTTTAAATAAGTCAACTACTAACTAAAAAACACCTTGGTTTAAATATTTTCATTTTCAACATTTCATGGTCACCCTACAATATTGGTAGTAGTACAATGCGGCTAAACGTGGGCCGCCTTTTTGAAGAACGTTTCTCAACTACAATCCGGCTGAACGTTGAGCCGCCGCTTTACAAAACGGCGCTGTTTTGCAAAATGGCTAGGCGTTATGTAAAACGGCGGATTATATAATCCGCCTGCGACATAGCTACTATAGTAATTGCCGTGTATACTAACCTAAGTTAGGCATGATCGGTGGAGTGACGGGCCCCGCCACCGGACTCCCGATCTTGTGCGTGCTGTACAGGTTCTGGACTATCTGGTCCAGTTTGCTCAGTCTGTCCTTCTCGCTCCGAACCACATCGTTTATGCCAAAGTCCTGGAAGAAAATAGGGTAGACAATAAATCCTTATCCTTACTTATATTTGTTTGTTTGTTTGTTCCGCTTTCACGCCGTAACTACTGAACCGATTGCTTTGAAATTTTGCAGACGTAAAGTTAGAAGCCCGGATTAAATAATAGGGTACTATTTATCCCGGAAAAAAAATGATGTTCCCGAGGGAATGTTCGCTTTATATCGCAATATAACCGAATTCCACGCGGGCGAAGCCGCGGGCGGAAAGCTAGTAATTAAATAATGTAAAGAGATATCCGCGCGCCTTATAGACTCTTCCGGTGACCAGCGGGCTAGCAACTATTTTGGACAGCGGAAATGGAGATGTTTTATTCTAAACCAACGCGGCTTGATTTCATAAAATTTTGCGATAACTTGCAAAATAAATCATTATCGACTGCATGATCGTTTGGAACTTGGAACACATAGACGTACATATGTTATGCCAGGGGACCGAAGGCCACAGAGAGAAAGTTAGAAGTTGTATTTAAGCAACCGATCTTCGAAACTTAGTTAGCTCAACGTAGAACACTTATCAACACTTTGACAGCTGATGACGTCTGTGGAAGAAGTTCTACTACTTGACGATAGGTGGCGCTAGGATCGCTACACCAGCCCTTCTTTTAGACCAGTGCCTTTACCACGAGTTGCCAGTGACCGTACTC
>BHDV01034731.1:0-45114 GCA_005406045.1 Adoxophyes honmai
CCGCTACGCCGCCCTTCGCCGCTCTTCCGGTGTGAATTGAGCCTTAAGGTTTCATGGACTTACGTCCTTTTTGAAAGAAGGGCTGGTAGATCTTAGTTCTCGTACCTTGGACACGATGCAACGCTGATAAGACTCGAGACGATTATAGTTAGTACACTTACCAGAGTGGTTTAAAAAAAAGTTGCGGTTTAAAACAAAGTTTTCCGTATGTGGATTTAAAGTAACACTTTTCCATTTCTTCTGTGGATGTTGTAAGTATGATTTAGGTGATAGAGTAGCAACCTGTCACTATTTTGTATTTTGTATAGCTTTTAACCTAAAAATTTTGCGAAAGTGGCCTCAAAACTAGGAATAATCACGGTTTGATCTATACAACGTTTTACCTCATCACATAGGCAAACAGTCGTGTTGTATGTATGTATGTATGTGTAATTGCGTTTTTAACAAGCGCATTCCCGAAATAATATTGCATGGAAACTGACTCACTGCAAATATTATTATGATTGATCCTTTAGAAATTCCGAATTTATGCTATTCACATACATAAAAGGATTATTACTTCACTGATATCGTTTATATCATTCAACAAACAAAATGTACAGAATCAACAAATAATCTCCATTAATGATCGAAAATAATTATAAACCCATCGATAATTATATCAATGATTTTCATCCCTCAAAATGTCAACGCGGCAGGCGGTCACAATTAAAAATTCAGCAATGCATTGGTTCGTAACGATTTTCTGTGGCTTATGCTCTCCTGGTAACTAAAGAATATAACTCATCAACAAATTCAAAGTACTTACATACTTACATACATACATACAATCAAGTCTTTCCAAATGGGTTAGGCAGAGCACACGAAACATGACATAGACAAAACCATGACCATTGTACGCTTCGCAATCACTTCTAGCATAATTTTGGGTTTGTAAAAAGATGGAAGAGGTACGATAGTAACGGGTTGCTAGCCTGTCGCCTAAAGTACACCTAAACCTATTTCCTTAGTCACATTTTACGACATCCATGGAAAAAATGGAGAGGTGCTATTCTATCCCGACACCACACAGTCTGGTAGTTAAATTCAAAGTAGATACGTATTCTTTATGTACAGTGGCGATAAACCATTCATTGGACTATTGGAAGTTGTGCAAATTGTACGGATCTCTACATACGGGCCGAAACAGAAAATTGCAAGTAACTACAGCTACCAACCTTCCAATTATATAATAGATGTTTTTGATGCAAGCTTGGAAAATGAGTTATTAAACGAAGCTAATAGGGTCTTTGACAACAGTAAAAATAAACTATAATTTGTGGCCATCCTAACAGATTATAGGAAAATTAAACATATTTCACTTTCTTTTGTTCAAAATATTATGCATTTTTAGAGTATTTTGTTCTATTAATTTCTAATATTCGTTAATAATGTATCTGTGACTGAAACGCTTGCGATTGATTGATGACGTCACATACCATGAAAGGTATCTGTGGCCAAAGTGGACATTGATAATTTGACATGACAATTTTGACAGCTTCTTTGTGTGGTGCCTTTGTTTACTTGCATTTGACGTCAAACACCGTTTTTGGCGTGAGTTTGAGAATTTGAACTTTAATATTTATTTTCTTTGTTAATACATACAAGAATCCGGAAATACTAATATATCGTGTTTATTACATAATGAAGAATTTATTAAAAGTATATTTCAAAAATGTTCAAAAACCCTATTGTAAGTCTATAAGTAAGTAAACTTTTATAGTAGCAAAAAAAAAACGTCAAAAAAATGCAAGCTAAATGGTAAGGTACAAAGGCAGACTTATCCCTTAAGGGATCTCTTAAAGCAACCATTGTGAGACAGAAAGTACCTAATTACTGAAACCGACAAAAAGATGCTACAATAAACATAGATAAGGTAAGCGTCCCTGTGCTCGACACTGACCCAATACATGGCACTTGCAACCTTATGTCATAGTAAGACAGGTGACAGATGGGTGTCACCTACTGGGCGTTGAGGCGTCGAGAATTGGTACATGTATCTTATATCTTACAGTCACAAAATATTGCACTGCAAAAAAACTAACATTTTCACAGCATTTAAACAGAATTTTACCTACACCGGGTAGTTTTATCGATAAAATAGGGGCACATTTCTTTGGATACTGGTCATCACTCAAGAGGGACCCTATCCGAACTTGATTTATAGGTATTTGCCTTGCCGATTTGCTTACCCACGCTTTTGGAGTATAAATAACTCAGCAATTTACCTGTAAATAAATATATTTTTGAGTGGGTGTGTGGCGACTGTTTTGATCTTGTAAATATGTATATTTCTTAGGTAAAGTTATTAATAAGTATTTATGTTGGCTTCCGGTTTCCGGCAAAGCTTGGACCGGAGCTGACAGATGTCGTTGTTGCGCGTGGCTTCTTTTGCTTTGGCTCGCTAACGGACCGTTGTGTTTTCTCCTTAACTGAGCATAAATGTACATACACACATATTCTCACGCCTTACTCATAATCTTACAATAAATTATTTGATTTGATTTGATTTGTATTCCCAAGAGATAGAAAACCGACACCACAAGGAATATCTAAGCCTATTTCCTTAGTCACTACTAATGACATCCACAGGAGAAACAGAGAGTGATTATTACAGACACTACACGGGTTACAGGAATACAAAAGCGTGTCACACCTCACAAACTAAGCAGAGCAGATACTATAATCTGCGTATAAATGCCATCTTTCCATTTTATGTCGGTGCCAACAGACGCTTGACGGTAAAATGTTAGTTACCTGCGGTCATTGAATTGCATAGGGAGCGATATTGACAGACATCCGTTCAGATACAGATTGTATCTGCTTGGTGTGTGATAAATATACATACACACATACATATTCTCACGCCTGTATTCCTAAGAGGGGTAGGCAGAGCACATGAATTCAAAAATCCAGTGCCACGTTTAGCAATGTCAGGGTAACCAGATGGTTGGATGGTGGATGGTGATAAAAAAATATGCTTGACTTTTTGTTGCTTTTTTTTCGCAAATGCGCTTGGCTGAACATAAGCTACCGTGAGACTCAGTCATGATGAATAATTTACGGATAACTAACGTTTTTAAACTTGTGCACGTTTGTGCGAAGGCGCGAATTGCGCGTTTGGCAGCAGCAGCCGCCGCGGATCCTACATGAAGTGCTACGAATTAACGCGAAACATGTCGACCTAAACTCGATTTAAAAACGTGAGTTAGCCGTTAATTATCCTTTGTTTGTTTGTTTGTTTGTTTGTTCCACTTTCACGCCGTAACTACTAAACCGATTGCTTTGAAATTTTGCAGACGTAAAGATAGAAGTCCGGATTAAATAATAGGCTACTTTTTATCCCGGAAAAATTGATGTTCCCGAGGGAAAACAAAAATATAGTTTGCTTGATAGATCGATATCGATAGATGATAGATCGATATCGATAGATGATAGATCGATATCGATCGATGATAGATCGATATCGATCGATGGTAGATCGATATCGATCGATGACCGATCGATAGATGATAGATCGATGGCGCTGTGTGTCGTTTGAAACGAGAAGTTTTCTTATAGTTGTGCTATATACCGCAATATAACCGAGTTCCACGCGGGCGAAGCCGCGGGCGGAAAGCTTGTTCAACATAAATGCGCTTGGGTTGCCTGTTGTACAAAGTTTCTCGTAAAAGCACCTTAACCTCGAATTAACAGAAACAGGTCGCCTGTACAAATGAGACAGGATAGAGCCTGTCAAAGCTAAGCTCAGAGATTAGAGTTAGCTTCCTAACCCTGATAAGGTTACCCATGATTTGGGTGCAGAATCGCGGTCACTTTGGTTTGTAAATGAGTCCCTATTTTTTAATCTCCGATAAGGCTCTGCGCAGACAACAGACTATCCGCGACGGACTTTTTAGTCTGAAAATAGAACCTATGGAATAATGGAAAAAAGTCCGGCGCACAATGCATACAATCCACGCAGACTTTTTGTGCGCCGCAGACTCGATCGCACAAAAAGTCTGTCGTCTGCGCTGTCCCTAAGACGCCCCGTGTAATGTCCGCTCCAGACTCTCGCGAGGCGCCTCTCAGAGGCTCTCGGCACGAGTCTTGACGAGTGGAGGCTGCAGGAGTGCCAACCATCCATACTCTCGATTTACTCAGTTGGCCGCTACGTCTACTACAAGATGGACGTGACTGAACTGACTCTGTTGGCTACTTTATGTGCCTACCAATAAATAGTGTAATGTCTTGCGTATTATTTAATAAAGTTTTTTTTTTTAGTTTTTCTACTGTATGTAACTGTGTGAACGCGTCGTTTACTTTATTTTTATCCTTATGATATGGATTTCTTGGATTCCAAATGATTGGTTCCATTTGATATAGTTCCATAAATGTGGTACACAAATCGTTACTCCACTCCGCCATGATAAAAAAATACGCACGTCCTTACTCTGCAGCAGCTAATAACAAAGTGAACGAGCGAGCGCGAGAGTGTGGTTGATTCACTCGCCTCACCGCCTCGCGTCCTTTGACTCGCGCCCGAAAAACCGACACAAATCGGAGCGACAGCGAGGCGAGGCGAGGGAAGACGAGGCGACACGAGCGAACCGTCCTCACTCTCGCACTCGCGTTCCCTCGTGTAGCCTCGTGGAGAGTCTGGAGCGGGCATAAGAGGTATATAGGGTGACTACAGGCGAGTCCCATTAGTCGGCATGTAAGCACCTGCATTTTTGACATTGCGATGTTATGGGTTTGACTTAAAGCCGGAGTACAAAAGACTGGACATTATTTTCAGATTTTTCGTATTTTTTTTACATTGAAATTACGGGGGAAAACTTTACAGGGGTTTTCACACGGTTAGATCTATCACAATTTGTATTATTTTAATTGATTCCCTACTTCCTTAAAACACATTAAACAATTAATTCAGCCTTTGTTATTGTTTTTACCTAAAAACATGTTTGAAAGGCGAAACATTTACAAGGAAAGTCTTTAGCATCTAATTAGAAAACATTTCCCCCGTATCGTATAAAATCAACAATTATGCGAAATATATTTCCCAGCCCTTGAGGGCTGAAGGTTACTCATAATTTATTTGGCATAATTTATTTTCTCATAAACCTGTTCCACTTTGTTCTTTGGAATAAATTTAGCGATCAATTCGTTCTTCAGAGACCATTTTGTCGGGACTAACAATGGGACTGTTCTTGTTTGTTACCTCGAGTTTAAATAGTCACAAGCTTTTATTTAAATTCACGTGGGTTGATATTTCTTTGTCTTTTGTTAGGGTTCCGTACCCAAGGGGTAAAAACGGGACCCTACTGAAACTTAGCCGTCCGTCTGTCCGTATATAATAATTATCAAGAACGGTGATGGCTAGACAGTTTAAATTTTTACAGATGACGTTGACGTATTTCTATTGCCACTATACATACATACATACCGTCACGCCTCTTTCCCACAGGGGTAGGCAGAGACCACTTAACAATAAATAAATAAATAAATAATACTAAAAAAATAATTAAGAGGGGTTCACATACAACAATCGTGATTGTTTTGGTGTTTTTGGGTCGATTTCACAGGATATTGAATTGTACATACATACTTTTAAAGAAAATACTTCAATTAAAATAAAATAAGCATTTAAGGGGGAGGCCATACAACAAACGTGATTTTTCTGTACGAAACCTTCCGACCGCGAGTCCGACTCGCACTTGACCGATTATTTTTAAATGGCAAACGAGCAAGCACAAGTCATGGTACCAAATCAGAACGACCCAAAACAAAAATGGCGATTGTTACTAACTTACTAAATTACGCTCCACGCGACGATTAGCTTTGGTAAATAGTAATTTGTATGTAAACGCCTTAGTTGGACATTGATTTATTAGTAAAAGGTTCTGGGAATTATTAGAACTGAATAAAGGCATGTATTAGGTCCTTACCTATGAAATTGGCGGTTTTATTTCGTGCTTCTAACTTCTAACTATCGCAACTTCCAAAGGTAAAAGACATAATTATAGAACTAAATATTACAAAAGATTTAGACTTCATCGTGCACATCTTGATTGTCATTGCAAATTGAATGTAGGTATTAATGAAACTACAAAAAAAAACTTTTAAAATCAAGTTCCGGAATTTCGTATTTTCTGGTTGCAAAACGCCAATTTCATAGGTTTCATAGGACGCAGCTATCTGCTAAAAAGAGAGATGAGTATTGCTACCTCATTCTAACTAGCTCTGCCCCTACGTAAGTAAAACTTCCAAATGTAAAGCTTAGGTACAGTGTGTCCCAAAATCTGTGTGAGTCCCAACCGCACACATTTCACATAGTCGTGCTCAACATCACACGTTAACCAAATAAAACAATAAATATGGTAAACTGTGGCCTTAAATTCTGCCTCGGTTGGTGCTAGTGATGGGACTGGCCGTTGATAACGTCCATCCGCTGGTACGTATACGGATTCAAGGATTTGAAAACATTTTTTTATTGTTTTGTTTGCGGATTCAACGACATGCGTGTATTTTTGGTACAATGTTTTTGGAATTGTAATGTCTTATGATGTCGGGTTTAGAACTATACATACATACATACATATAATCACGCCTATTTTCCCAAATGGGGTAGGCTGAGCACACGAAACGTGAAATAGACATAACTATGATTACGAATATTTCACGTTTCGCAGCCACTTCTAGCATCATTTTGGGTTTTCAAACAGATGTAAGAGGAAGTATAATAGTGACAATAACTAGAACAATAACTCTCCATTTATTCCGTGGATGTCGTAAAAGGGGACTAAGGAAATAAGTAAAGGTATGTAAAAAAAAACTATACGTATTATGACTATTTTTGGGCAAAATGTATTTTCGCTTTATTCTTTATTTTTGCTTTACTGCTTCACCACGCAAAAAAGGCGCACCTAAGACGTTGAGTTACGGAAACCAGTCCGTCCTATAATTACAATTACAAATTTCGCTTTATTCTCAAATATGCAACAAAAAACGGATTTTATAATAAAATAGGCTGGAATACATTTATATTGTACACACTTTTTTCTCTAGTTTATTTTCGGAGTTATTTCTAACAGTTTTTTTGTTACATTTTATTGGGTGTTTAAGAAAATCACTAAACAAAATGTCAGCGTGAAATGGGATTGCCGGCTCGACTTTACCCAGCCTCGCGAGCAGCGGCTCGCGCGGCCATCTAACTGTATTCAGTCCCTATAGTAATCTACTTTTCTTGTATCAGTAATCGCGGATTCGGATACCTACCACATCACTATTACCTTTATTCGTATGCAAATTAGTTTTATCGTGCAATTCCGCTATACATGGTGTGGTGTTCCATTAATTCACGGGATTGCCCTTTTTGATGGCAACAGGTAAATGTCTTTTGATAACGATACGCGTTGTACTAATAGGTGAGTTATAACAATAACGTTTGCCTAATTGGTCACTTTTCTTCGAAATCTTTGCTCCTATTGGACAAACGGTAACTTAAGGTAAACGTCCCTGTGCTCGACACTGACCCAATACTTGGCACTTGCAACCTTATGTCATAGTACTCATAGTAAGACGGGTGACAGATGGGTGTCACCTACTGGGCGTCGAGGCGTCGAGCATTGGTACATTTACCTTGCGTGTCGATCAATTATTTGACGATCTAGTTTACAAATTCTATATACCTACATCACGCCTGTATTCCAAAATGGGGTAGGCAGAGCACACGAAAGTTCCGTGGCCACATCTAACATATTTTTTTAGGTTTTCAGTTGACAGGTATTATAGTGACAGGTTGCTAGCCAGTTGCCTCTCACGACACCCACGGAAGAAATGGAGAGATATTATTCTAAATCCGACACCATATGTGCCTGTAACGTTATAATACAATATTGGATAACTTGCCAATCACGAAACGCCCTGATTTCTCATATTGGATATTGGCTAATTGATTTCAATTATAGCGCCATGTAAGTTAATCTGTCAATACAAAGGATGATCTGAATTAGCAATTAGAGTATACGCTGTCAATGATATGGCTTGGAAATAGTAATGGTTAATATTAATAACGGAGAAGATGTTTTGTATGTGAGATATGATTTCTGATTAGAAAAGATTATAAATCCTTTTGATGGCGGGTGATAACTACTGCAGTGGACTGTAATGAAAATGCTAGTGTATGATCGAACCAGGGATTTTAATGATAATTTACAATAATATAGCAAGTATTTAAAACAAGATCTAGTTAGCACCACACAGCACAACTGACATCAGAACACTACTTGACAAGTCGAACCGAAACGTAAAAGGATATAAAAGTGACAGATAACTAAGAAAGAAGGTCGCGTCGCAGCCAGTTGCCAACAGCGGGCTTAGGTTGACACCTCCTAATCTTTTTTCCATTTCCAGATAGTATCTTTAAAACTTTATTAAATTACTAAATCTTTAAGCATGTCACAGACTAAGCAGATACAATAATATGTTATCTGCGTATAAGTGCCATCTTTCCATTATGTCAGTGCCAACAGATACTTGACGGTAAAACATAAGTAACCTGCGCGGTGTGTTAGCTCATTGAATTGTATAGGGAGCGATATTGACAGATGTCCGTTCAGATACAGATATATTATCGTACCTCCTTAGTCACGCTTTAGTCTACCAGAGCCTTTCTTTAAAAAAGCCAGTATCTAATCCCGATTACATTGTCGTCGCATAATTACAAAACGTTTTCAGCCCAGAAACGAGGTTTTCCAACTTTTTTATAATTTTCCTGTCCATTCGCCCCTCATTATTCCGCGCTCGTCTTGACCCTTCCAAGTCCTAAGAATTAATTAATCGTTAGCGAACATGATATTTTTAAGTGGCTGGATAATAAATATTAATTAAGATTAAATTTGGATTAGCGGGTCGTGGTCGGTTTTCCATACAGTGGAAAGTTAAAAGATTCATTGCTAGATAGAAAACATACTCGTACATACATACAATCGCGCCTGTGTTCCCAAATGGGGTAGGCAGATCACACGAAACGTGACATAGACAAATTATTGTGACTATATCACGCTTCGCAGTCTTAGCAAAGTTTTCGGTTTGCAAACATGGAAGAAGTAGAATAGTGAAAGGTTGCTAGCCAGTCGCCTAAAGCATATATAGGAGCATACAGCAGATCATTCCTGCGCGGCGGCAGCGGCGACTGACTGGCCCTGCGCCGCCTGCGCTTTCTTATATGTATGGCAGAGTGAGACAGCAATATCGAATCTCTCTCTCTCACTTTATGATTTGTATGTTCAGGGTAGAGAGTAAAATAAACAGAAATTATTACCCTCACTTATTTTCTCAATGTTTGTATATTAGTAAGATCGACTTAAAAATAGGATTATTACCGTTGGCTTTTGACTTATCAATTACTCCCGCAACACATACTTAACCTATTTCCTTAGTCATCTCTTACGACATCCACGGAAGAAATTAAGAGGCGATAGTCTAACCCATTAGATAGGCAGGCAACACATTGTCACGGTTATGCTCCCAAATGGGGTAGATAGAGCACACGAGACGGTAATATTGACTATTATGCGCTTCATGGCCACTTTTAGCTAATTTTTTAGGTTCCAAGTTGGATAAAAGAGATGTAACAGTGACAAGTTGCCAGCCTGTCATCTAAAATGTTTAAACCTGTTTTTCTTTGTTGTCTCTTACGACACCCACGGAAGCAATGGAGAGGTTTAGAGAAGTTGGCGCACTGACACTACTGCAACGTTTTCATTTTCAGGCTAATTTTTCACATTTTTTAAAGTTATGTTTCAAGTTGCTCTAGCAGGATGATTTGGTCTTTGAACTCTTATTTGAGTATTCTTTAGTTAATTATGCAGTTGAAATAACGTTTGCAGCTTGACGTATTCGCGTCGGTCATTTCTTAAAAACTCACTCTCATTCTAAGGTCCCTTTTCGTAGAAATTGCATAAAATATTATTTATCGATATAATACAGCCCAGCGGTTCGACCTGTGGCCTCTCAAGCAGAGGGTCGTGCGTTCAAACCCCGGGCTCGCACCTCAGAATTTTTCGGAATTTATGTGCGATATCGAATTTGATATTTATCACGAGCTATTCGGTGAAGGAAAACATCGTGAGGAAACTTACACACAGCGACGAAGTAATTCAACGTTGTGTGTGAAGTTCCCAATCCGCGCCCGCGTGGGAACTATAGCCCAAGCCCTCTCATACTGAGAGGAGGCCTGTGCCCTGCAGTGGGACGTATATAGGCTGATGATGATGATGATAATACAGCTGTCAGTCGATTTAAAATTTGAAAGCTCCTAGCAACAAACAACACAAATGCATGTAACAAGAGTATGCAAGCATAAGACGAAATGGTCTCAAACCGTGCACAAGTCGAGCTAGACAGACAAACAGACAAATAGACGCGAACGTTTCAAAGCAGCATTGTGGGGCTAAGACCGTTTGAAGAGTAAACAGGGAGTACAGGCGCGTTTAAAAGTGGTACTGTTTTGTTTTTAACCCTTCACCTACGAGAGCCTAAACGCCAAAGTCACTGAGCAATACGGGCATGTTTTGGCGATAGTGATATTAGACACCATGTCACTTTCATATTTTTTTAAGTATTTCAACTAAATGCTTGAAATTTCACATCCACATTACATTATCATTTTTGGCTCTTATAATTACAGGAACTCTGCTTATTGTTAGAAAAAATGTTGAAAGCTGCTCAGACTCTAAACATCTATAGTTAACACCCGTATTGCAGAGATGTTGGCTTACTGTCATCTATAGTTGACACCCGTAGGTAAAGGGTTAAGATTTATTTTTTCCTTGTCCATGGTGACATTATAATCACGCTTATGTTTGCAATTAGCCTAAAAAAAGCACACAAAGTCAAAACTACGACTATTTCACGCTTCAAACTACTTCTAGAACATTATTGTGCGTCACAGCTTCCTAAATGTACTTAAAAAAAAAACACTTTTGTAACACTTACGGCTTTGTCAGTACTTCACGTACCATCACGCATTCTACATGCATGTTTACGTCAGCAGGTACAATCGCGTGCAATAGCGTGTTTAGCATACACTGCAATATTAAACAAAACGGTTTGTGGATCTGTTCATTGTCTTTATTTTATGTGTTTTAAAAAGTAGTTTGTGATTTTGTGACAGCGTAAAAAACGAGTATTAAAGATTAAAGAAAGATGATTTATTATTTTGAATATCTACATAAAATTGCGCCTATGTTCCCAAATCGGGTAGGCAGAGCATACGAAACATGACATAGACAAAACCACGACTATTTCACGCTTCGCAGACATTTTTAGTATAACTTTTGGTTTCAAAACAAATGATAAACGTATAATAGCCACAAATCACTAACCCGTCCCCTGAAGCGCATAAACCGATTTCTATAGTCGTCTCTAACGACATCCGCGGAAGAAATAGAGAGGTGTTTCACAGAATATACTCATAATATTCTTCATACAAAACCCAGTTTCGTAACTGGGTGTCATTCTAATCAGTGGCTGCTTGCAAATTCCATCTCGCTCGCTTTTGTGTCAGCTATGTATGAGTACAAACTACATTCACAATGAATGAAGGAGAGGCTAGAAATCTACGTTTTTTTGTTGACTGTACCTTTCATTGACCTTTTTTGGTATCACGGACCGTGAGGTTTGTTTTACAGTGTCGAGTTTAGAATAACAGGTCTCCAATTCTTTCGTGGATGTCGTAAGAGGCGACTAAGGTAATATAGTAAGTAAGTAAGCAAGTAAAAAATCTTTATTGTACAAAAAAAGAGTACTGATGGTGGTACTGAAGTCGCAACTTAAAAGTACGAAGTTCTAAGGCGGACTTATCCAAAAGGGATTTCTCTCAGCCAACACCTCTCCATTTCTTCCGTGAATATCGTAAGAGGGAATTGAGGAAGGTTAAGCTGGCTAGCAACCTGTCTCTATTATACCTGCCAAATTTAAACCTAAAAAAACGTGCTGAAAGTGGCTCAATCACGTGAAATAGAAATGGTTTTGTTTATGTAGCGTTTTGTGAGCTCTGCCTACCCCGTCAGAAAATACAAGCGTGATATAAGTATGTAAGTATGTAAAACTATTACTAGGGGACTACAGATGTAGTGAGAAACTATTTTCCTTCGTAAATTTTCGGAAAAGTTCGCATTTATCGTTTTCTCTCAAATAGCTTCGGTACCCATTTTAAAGGGAATTCATTCTGTATAATATATGGTAAATATCCAGTTTTAAGTAATAATTGTAATTGTTTTAAGTAATAAAACGATAAATACGAACTTTTCCGAAAATTTACGAAGGAAAATAGTTTCTCACTACATCTGTACTTAACTCAACTATAGTTGATATTATTAATTCTAAAAATATCTCACCAACCTCATCAAATTTAATCTTGTTAAGAAATCAGTTCATTACTCGACGCTTTGTAGATAGAACAATCGAGTTTCGTAGCTAGTGCGCTGTAGCACTCTCGTAGCGCTACGCTGCTACGGTGGTGCTACGAATTAAAGTGATGCATTTTAGCTGGGCGTGGATTTTGTATATCTAGTTACGATGTATGTATCATGCATAATGCATAATCTTGACTTATCTTATCTTACTAATATTATAAACGTGAAAGTTTGTGAGTATGGATGGATGGATGTATGGATGGATGGATGTATGGATGGATGGATGGATGTTTGTTACTCCTTCACGCAAAAACTACTGAATGGATTTTCATGAAACTTTACAGTAATGTAGCTTATACATCAGAATAGCACATAGGCTACAATTTATAAAGATTTTGTTTGAATTTCCCAAAATATGACGATAAGTGTCGAGAAAGTAGGAAAAAATCTAATGTTGGCTGGCTATTCTGGCTGGCGCTTCCTAATAATAATTCCGAAATCTCTTCTGTGTTAGCCCGAATTTAACGCGTGCGAAGCCACGGGCAGAAGCTAGTAGTATTATAAAGCGTTTTGGTTTTAGTTGAATACAGTCTAATAGTATTGCAATAAGTAAATTAGGGAATAAAATAAACGTCACTCTACTTCCATACATACATTATACATTTTACGTTTCGTAGCCACTAGATTTTGAGTTTGTCGTTATAATTCAAACCTTGAACCTTTTAAATGGAGTACCTGTCGGTGCAGTAGACGTATTTCATGTTCACAGATTACCAAAGAGACACTATACCTTGTTTGTTTAGGTAGTTAAAACAATATAAGCAATCTTGACGTGTCTTTTTATTTAAACGTACACTTTATAAATCGAAATCATTACATTTTACAATTTAGGTATAAAAAAATCATTTAGTTTCATAATTGAATTGTATAGTGTAACGATTTTCATTTTTAGACTATGTATTTCAACAAAAAGACATGTCAAGATTGTTTACATTGTTTTAACTACCTAAACTGCTGTTTAAGGTGTGTTTAACTGAGTTAAGGTATAGTCAAGTCTTCATACATTTTTATCATTATACATTGAAATTTTAATGAACTAATTTTATATATTCATAAATAAATTTAATCTTAACAAACTACTTTAATATAGTAGTTAAATAAATGTAAATAAATAATTAATTTATTAAATTAAGATGTACAATTAAATCGACTAAATTTAATGTTCAGTAACGTTCAATGTAAAACATTCTTATGTAATCATAATCATTAAGTGTGGCAACATTTCATTCAAAATTCTTGTAGTCACTCTCGCCACCTATTTCAACCATACAAGACAATACATTCAATAAAATTTATTCTATTAAAATATTATCCGCAAAACAGTCCACTTTTACTATCGAAGACCAGCAAACTCTTGAAAAACTAAAGGACACAGGTTCAAGAAATTATACAACCCCATGTGCTTCATTTGCGCGTTAACTGCGCGTTTCAAATACGCCGTGTGCTAGGGGTCTATACACCCCATTCCCACATAACACACAAGTTTTCTTCAATCCCAGAAGCAGTGTAAATAATTAAGATATGTCCTAGTAACAATAAAGGCCCGCGACCCACGCGACAATACTAACGTTATATTGTTATGGTTTTGTTCTCGGCCGCAAACATTAATGTCACAGTGAACAGATGGGGAACAGTAATATAAAGACATCTAAAGAGTCTATCTGATACGTGATTTGTACCATCAAGTCGAGTGTCAATTATCTGGTCAAAGCTGTGGAAATAAATACACGATACGGTTGCAAGATATTTTCAAAAAAGTTATTTTCGATATTATTTTTTCACTTGACCGTTCTCTTAAGAGGATAGGAGTCGCACCACTTCTCCATACAAACGTAGTCCCCTGTTTTATCCGCGAATAATGACATTAGAGCAAACATTTTTTTTTAATTATGTTTGTATCTGTTGTGGCTATGCCCCTATGATTTGCTTTTATAGATATTCTAAATAAGAAAAAAAATAGAATATCGATAAAAGCAAATCATAGGGGCATAGCCACAACAGATACAAGTTTAATGAAAAAAATTTTTTGGCTCTAATTCGCGGAGAAAACAGGGGACTACGTTTGTATGGAGAAGTGGCGCGACTCCTATCCTCTTAATAATAATCTATGTTATGCTTTTCGTTTCACGATTCTGTCATAGGCCTTTTGCATCACCAATATAGTTAATTTCAATCGCTACGAGATATAGCTATCCCAGCATTCATAGCTAGTTATAAGTGTATAAATATGAGTGAGCCTCACGTAAAATTTATGTTTAAGATATGCCATAAAACACACACTTACCTTAACCTCTCCAATTCTTCCGCGGGTTTAAAAGAGAGTAAAAGAAATAGGTTAAAATTATCGTCTCTGCCTACCCCATACGGGAATACAGGCGTAATGTTTACGTTTTATTTATAAAATTTCCATGTTTCTATTGTAATTAAGTTTTAGTTGAAATTACCAAAAAATCATGAAAATTTTCATAAATAATTTTGACGCAGGCCTTCTTAGACGTGTTAGTATGTTGTTTTTAATCAACCCACCGTGCACTAAAACAAACCGAGACAAATATTTAAACGCGACAATAACACAAGACATTGTTCAAGAAATTAGGATAGCCTTTAATTTAAATGACAAGGGAATGCAAAACCTCTTGTGTATAATGCAAAGTGTGGCGCTAAGCGGTTTATTGTGGCAAAAGCCTTAGAGAAAGCCAGTAGGAGATGCCTTTAGATTACGTTAAATCCAAAAGACTGAGAAGACTTCCCCTACTTTCTAGAGGAAACCAGAAGGAGATGCCTTCGCTAACTACGGTTAATCCAAACTACTAAGAAGAAGTCACCTACTTTTCTAATGCAACTGTTTTGAGACATCGCCTGTGAAATTTTCGCAAGTGGGCCAATCAACTATTTTGTGTTGTTATTCTGTCCCGTAAGTCAGGGGACAACTGTGATAGAGTTGCTTAGAAAAAGGTTGTAATTTAGTTCTCGTATTATGCTCAGGAGATGCGCCATAAAGAAATGCGTACAACTGTAAAAAAATCTTAACTTATAGCGGATTATATTCTAGAAAATCACAATTTTACTCGGTTAGTCAGGAGACGTAACCATGGCAACCAGGGACATAAAATAGTTGATCGACCCAAGTACGTACATACATGCATACATACATAACGTCACGCCTCTTTTCCACAGAGGTAGGCAGAGACTACTTTGTTCCACCCGCTACGATCCTAACATACCTCTTTTGCTTCATCCACACTAATTCATCTCCTCATACATGCTCGTCGGTTTCGGGTACTCATGACCTGACCTGTTTCTAAAATGTCCGCGATTTGGTCACGGAACGTCTAGGTCTTCCCCTCCCAACGCACTCATTCACACTTCTAGCATTAATCTGTTTAGTCAATCTTCTTTCACATACTTTCTGAGATAACGCCTATGAAATTTTCGCAAATAAAGTAGGTAGTAAAGAGTTTAAATTTAAAACGTTGTCTGAATTTAAATGAAACGAGCCAAGTTGCCGAGTTAGATACACTTTAAACAAAAATATCACATTAATAAATGTAAGTGTATCCATACTGGCTCAGTAATAATAATTACATTCATACATACATATTCTCACGCCTGTATTCCCAGGAGGGGTAGGCAGAGCACATGAATTCAAAAATCCAGTGTCACGTTTAGCAATTTCAGGGTAACCAGATGGTTAAACGTGATATTGCAGTGACCGGTTGCTAGCTCATCGCCCACAATACACTAACCCTTTCCCAGAGTCGACTCATACGACACCTACGGGAAGAAAGCGGGAGTTGCTATTCTAACCCGGCACCACATGGGCACTTTGTTTTTTATGAAAGGAGAAAATAAGTGTATCAAATACCACCTTTCCCGATGTATCAAAACCATTTATTCTCTTGTGACAGAACACAAAAGTAACTAGCACAATTAATATGGCATTTTCGGAACACTTTTTTTCTTCCATGAAGTACTCTCACCAGGGCAAAAAAAGACAGCACTTAGGAGCAAGTGGCATCAATTGTTACTGACAGGAAATCGCATGACACCTCCTTTTTCCATACTCTGTGGCCCGCAATGAAGAAACAACCACATATAGGGTGTCCTTAAAACTAATGTTGACCCTGGAGCTTTTGCTGTAAAGGAATTCATGTACAGGATGTTTCTGAAGAGGATAGTGGTAATGGCGAGCCGCAGAAGTATTTACTTGTAAATGTTCATGTTCAGTTAGTAATTTAAAAGGTTTCTTGTGTAAGGTTATGTAAGGAAAGATTGTAGGGTAAACAATACTAGTATATGACGCTGTATTATTATTTATGCATACATAAAATCACGCCTGTATTCCTTATTAAGGTGGCAGAGCACACGAAACGTGACATAGACAACACTATGACAGTGATTATTTCACGCTTCGCAGCCACTTTTAGTATATTTTTTGGTTTGAAAAGAAGTGGCAGAGGTATAATTATTAAAGTGATCAGTTGCTGGCCTGTGGCTGTGTCAGGCATTTTCTCAGTAGGAGAGGATTTGGGCTATAGCTTCCACGCGGGCCCAGTGCGGATTGGAAACTTCATAGACATTGAATTACTTTGTCGATGTGTGAAGGATTGCTCATGTCATTTTTTTTCACATAATAGCTCATGGCAAATATCAAATTAGACATCGCACAAACAAAATATCCGATAACGACAGTAAAAAAATCCTCTTCATTTCTTCCGTGGACGTCGCCATAGGTATATTCTAGACGACAGATTAACAACCTGTCACTGTTATACCTGTCAACTCAAAATCGAAAAAAGATTATGCTAGAAGTGGCTAGCAAGCGTGACATAGTCATAGTTTTTATCGTAGTAGCCCTGCCTACATTTGGGAATACAAACGTGATGTAGCCTGATGTATGTATGTATGTATGAAGCGAGTACCTTCCGAGTTACCATGGCAACAGTCCCCTGCTGATAATTTAAATTTAGAATTATTACGCCACGGAAGATAACCGGCGCAGAGTAATGGTTGAGAGCGAATTAGAGCAATATGCGTTTGTTTACTTTTATTACTCTGCGAGTTCTGCTGCCCTGGTACCCGAAGAATGGAAGCGGTGGGTTTCAAAGGTAGGTAGATTAATTTATTTCATTTTTTTTCACATAAGTATGTCAAACATACATACAAATACTTTCACGTGTTCCCAAATGGTAGGCAGAGCACACGAAACGCGACATAGACAAAATCATGATTATGACTATGTCACGCTTTGTAGTCACTTCTAGCAAAGAATTAGGTTTGGTAACCTAATCAGATCAACATAACAGCAACTAGAAAATAACTTTTCGATTTTGATTCGGTTTTCGATTACTTTAAATATTTTTTTCCAGAATATTTTTAGCGTAAACTATTATTATCATCCTGTTTATTCAAGGTAGCTGGAAATGAACCGTAAATATTTCAACCAGCAGTCGAGTATAAGCGTCTGAAAGCCCCTGTAAAATATTTACGTATAATTTTAATTTTCTCTGTATAATTTTTTTCTTTCATAATTTTCTCTTTTTCTCTTTTGTATAATTTTCATTACGTGGGAGACATTTGTTACGACGCTTTTCAGTTCGACGCGACCTGTGTATCGCAAATCTATGTAAAAGTTACACCGTTGTTATGCCAATACAAAACTATACATAAATCACAATTGTATATCTAAACCTACTTCCATATTCGCCTCTTCCGAAATCCACGAAAAAAACGGAGAACAACATCAATAAAAATATAACAGAATATCCATGTTTTCCAACATCTAAGACTCGTGTTTACTAAACACCGCCACTCGTCATCACTCGGCCATCTCCGCATAATTGCTTCGTCCTAATGTATGTATGTATGTATGTAGCGTCAGTTGATACGCGGTACCTGCCTTTGTTTGCTTAATTTTTTACATGAATATACAGTCTCTGGTGGCTTGTCGGGCTCAGAATAATATTTCTCCATTTCTTCCGTGGATGTCGTAAGAGGCTAAGGAAATAGATCAAGGTTGACAGGTTAGCAACCTGCCTATGTGTGTGTGTTAGGTATACCTAATAACAACCTGTCAACTTAAAACCGTAACTGTAGGTACGCTGGAAGTGACCACGAAATGTGAGATACGTAGAAACACGCAATCACGCCTATGTGTCCAAATGGTGTAGGCAGAGTACATGAAACGTAACATAGACTAAACCACGATTATGACTATTTCACAGTTCGCAGCCACTTCTAGGACAATTTTATGTTTTAAAAAAAGATGAAAGAGGTAGTATAATAGTGACAGATTACTAAGCTGTAGCTGTAACTAATTATAGCATATCTGACCTAATTTCCTTAGTCGCCTCTAGCAACATCTACGGAAGAAGTGGAGAAGTGTTATCTATCCCAACACCACACAGGAAAGATCATAACTTATTGTTAGTTGTCGTAGTTTAAGTATTTGGTTTTGTCTATGTAGCGTTTCATGTCCTCTGCCTACCCCATTTGGGAATATAGACGCGTAGTGTATGTGTGCCTTAGTCGCCTAAAATTCACCTTAATCTAATTCTCCTTCGTCGCTACGATATCCACGGAAGAAATGGACAGGTGTTATTCTAAAACCAAGACCACACAGGATGAGATAACGCAACAAAGAAAGCGGCAATTACATGAAAAACCTCAAATTATCTCGCATAATACAAACTAACATTTGTACAATGTTGCAATTCGGGGCCCGGGGTACTGATAAGGGAGCTCTCATTTGGTAGATAGCAAAAATCTGCGTCGAGGTCGCTACAAAGTGGGGTGTGTGGTCCAAGTCACGAGTGTTTAGATTTTATTTTTTCGCACAAGTGATTTTATAGTAAAATACATAAATACATACATCACGTCTGTATTCCCAAATAGAGCACACGATTTGCAACATATAGTTTGACTGTTTCACTTTTTGTAGCCACTCATAGATCATTTTTAGGTTTTAAATAGAGACAAGTGACAATTGCTGGCCAGTCGCCTTAAATATACCTTAAAGGCTAAGCCGGCTGATATGTATGGGTTTTTGTGTCTTAGCACAGCAAGGCGCGAGTAGATTTGCGAA
The DNA here is from genome assembly GCA_005406045.1 of Adoxophyes honmai. Lineage (NCBI taxonomy): Eukaryota > Metazoa > Arthropoda > Insecta > Lepidoptera > Tortricidae > Adoxophyes > Adoxophyes honmai. The sequence continues at coordinate 19,585 of BHDV01034731.1, forward strand.
CGGGATCGACTATACCTGTCACTGTCTAACTCGAGACGTCAGAAAATGACAGTTAGTCTACGATGTTAATGAACTTACATCTTAATTAATAGAGTGAAAGAGACTCAATCGAAGAGTACTAAAAGAGAGATTTCTCTCAAAGAAGATGTCATCGAATCCATTCGCTTAGGAACGGTCACTTTTGCATCGCACCGCCCTTTATCAAAGATGCCGCCTCCTTGACAATGGATGCCGCGTCCTGCGTACAGACCTACACATACATACAATCAAACCTACTGATTCGTGACCCACCGCAGAACGTTGTCACAATAAACGTTTCTTTGTCAAGCAATGTAATGTCACTATGACGTTCACTGTGAATAGGTTCTATGGTGGGTCAGGAATCAATTGGTTCGATGGCACATAAACATCACGCCCTATTCCCTGCGGGGTAGGCAGAGACAACAGAGCGCCATTCGCTTCTATTCTGGCATACTTCTCACGCTTCACTCACATTCACCCCTCTCGTCACTCCCGTCGGTTTCGGGTAATTCTAATTGGCCTATTGGTGTACATTTTTGACGTTTAGACGTTGGAAGTTGTATTTATGCCACTGAATTTCCAAACCAAGCGCGAATTTGAAACACTTTGACATTGCTAACGTAGGTGTAGACTGTAGATAGATAAATAGGTGCAGCGGAGATGTTATGATAAGAAAAACAACAGTTCTTTAACAATGTTTGCGAAAGCGGTTACGAGGGTTGACACCGTCCGTCCAACTTGCTCGTGTAATTGCAACTGCCCACTTGTGGGACAAGGAATATTACAGTTGTTGTTTCCCTCGTGCTCGCCTTAGTATAGGCGTCTTTATTCAACATATTACAGGTATTTGAGGTAAAACTATAAAATCAACACGACATGAAAATGTATGAGGTAAGGATTAGGTAAGTACTAGTTATAAGCGTTTATCTATATTTTTAGCATAGTTATTAAGCTTTTTACAGGGAAATCACCGAAGGGTCACTTTACCGGCGCCTGTCGTCTACAGTAGGTGACGTTTGAAAGTTCCGTTGCTCAACAATAGATGGCGCTAGTGGTCGCGACACAGCGTTTTCAACTTGGACCACAAACGAGCAACAATGTGCATCAGTTTACTATTGTCATAACAATTAAAGCCCCTGTAAACATTCCTGCCGACATTGCATTTATGGCGTTGTTAACCTTATTGCTTCATGTACCCGGGCTTAAACTTTATTGTGTGTTGTTTTAATCTCATTCTGGCAGATAAATCTAAGGACATTGTATTGTCAGTTGTTTAAAACAAAATTTAAATTACAGGCTTTGGATATAAGCTTCGGTTCTATTTCAAAATCGTAAGCTAAGTCCACACCAGTGCGCTTTCACGTTCACCTTGCGCTGAAACTAGATCCGTCCTCAATGTAAACGCGCTGGCGGTTATGCGCTGTTGTTGTTGGTTGCACGGGCATGCGTCAGAGAAAGACGCAAGGTGAACGTGAAAGCGCACTGGTGTGGACTTAGCTTTAGCGTTTTTCTTTCTTGTCTTTCAACTTTTCGTTGCAACGTGAATAACATTGAGAGTTAGAACATGTCGTTATTTATTTGCGAGTATTTTTTTAAAGGAAATAAGGGGGTTATTTCAAGACTTATTAATTATATTTGTCAGTTTTAGCAAAATCCGCGCAAGGTATGGAAAGCTTACTTATTTAATTAATTTGCCTGTGAAACGTGCCACCAAACGCTGTTGAAAAGAGTATAGTGAAAGTGAAAATATTTGATATGCCTATAGTTTTACAACACGCCTGTGTTCCTTAATAATGAAGTAGGCAGAGCACACAAAACGCTACATATTCAAAACCAATCCGTATTTTTAATGCTAGGTGAAAGAAAGAAGTATTACTGAAAGGTTAGCCCGTGGGTTCAAACATACCTTAACCTATTTCCTTACTCGCCTATTGCTACATCCACGGAAGAAATGGAGAGGTGTTATTATAGTTACTTGGTGTTAAAATGTTTTGTATACATTTTGTATGCATAGAGTTAGGTACGAGGACTAGCGTTGTTGTTTCGAACGGACGACAAATGTATGCGCATATATTATTAGCGGTGCACATCCTGGGTACGGTGTAATGGCGCTGTATGTCGAAATTACTTTAAAAAAGCGACCTGAATTATACAACAAACCCTAGATCCAACTTACCTAAAACAAAAAAAAATATTTTGCTATGTTACCTTACCAATCTAATATGTGGTACAAGAAAGGAAAAGTAATTTAAACAGTAGATAAATTCACAAATCTTGTTGACTGCCTTTTTAAATAATAGGTCAAAATGCAACACTCATTTGGTTACAATATACCTTTAGATACACATTATATGGGTCATTGTCAAGCCTGGCAATTTTTTTCGCCAAAAAATGAAACATGTGATTTATAAAAATCAACGGTATATTACGACTCTTACTCTAACTTGCAACAGAACTGAGTATCATACAGAGATCAATTATTCGAAAAAAACGATTTAAAACGAAATAACGATATTTCGGTTCCACTGAAAAGACTAATATGTCCACCAAGTGGACTAATTATGTTAATTTATATTAAATAAACAAAACAAAAAGCGGTAAACATCTTAAACAAAAATAACGTTCATGATATATTCTCATAATCATGAACAATCAGACACGTAAATACATTCAAAAAGTATTTAAAAAATATTTTGTGTCTGTCTACCGAAATGACAATTCTTTTCGGTGGACCAAATATGCCTTCGTCCTCCGAAGACTAGGAAGCCTTCAAGTCTTCAAGAAGCATGTATGAAAGTAGGGGTTTGGTGGCTCTTCCTGGTTTTAACGTTGACGTATCCAAACTTTCAGAATATACGTCCAAAAATTGTAAACTTTTATGAACATTTTTTTAAATCAACAAACAGACTGCACTCACTAATTTTTAATGGTTGCTGCATTCTGAACTCATCAACTTCTTTCTAAGTAAGTAAGTTTCTTTGCTTTCAACATTCTTCTGTTTTTCACTGCAATACGTTCATCCATTTTCATGGTACTAAAATAACTGGAATCGAAGGCGGTATTTTGCGTGCAATGTACTTTTAAGTTTCTTTTTGTATATTGATTTTTTCTCTGCATCGTCGTGCATCATTCCATTTTTCCTCCAAAGCTTATTTTGTATGTTTTTTTTAAATCTTCTACAGTTTTTTTTACCTTTACAGAATTTACGTTTAAGCATTCACTATTCAGTCACTAGTCATTTACGGATAAAACAAAAAAGGAATCAGAAGCTAGTTTTTAAAGTTATAAAAAAAAATAAACCAAATTACAAGAAATCAATGAAAATACAATCATTTATCGTTTGGGTGTACAAAAAGACCACCAAAAAGACGTCCAACGAATGGACTTTTTCCGCAATATCATTCACAACACCAGCCATTTAAAGGATTTTTCAAAAGGCAAGGCATATTTACAATGTTTGAATGCTTAACTAATTATTAAAAAGTTTGGTGGATTTATAGCGATGTACTTACAAAATACAGCAGTAACCGGAAAGACAATTCAACATTGACACCACCAAATATTCTTGTTAACACAACAATGTCGTCTGCTGCGCACAAGTCACGGCAAAATGGCTGCTAACAGGGATAGTACGATAGTGAATGAGTTAAATTATATGTCCCGGTCTATCCATTTGACATTTCCCTAATTTTTCTAGAATTTAAAGTAATGTCCACCAAAAAGACCAAAAATGTTGTGACAAGATTTAATGATGCAAAAAATGTGTTTTATTTCCATCTAATTTTTTAAATCCTATTAATGTTAAATGGAAATCATACATAGATTAGGGAAAAATGGCATTTTTGTACAATAATAAAAGAGATGTATTTTTTTAAAGCCACATTCTATTAACAGGTGGTATCCGGACAGTCCACCGAAGTGGACTTTCAGTTACATTTGTGGTGATAAACTAAACAAATAATTACATTTATAGAAAATATGATATAGTATAGTCTAGTACGTTTCCTGTACTTTATAGTTATGATGTAAATTGAATGCAATTATTAAAAATGTCTTATATATTACAAATGGAAATGTTTTTTTAGGGTTATGACAATGACCCATATCACAAACGACAAATCCATGACTATTTCAAATTTTGTAGCCACTTCTAGCATATTTTTTAAGGTTTCGGATTGGCAGGTATAATGACGACAGATTGCTAGCCTGTCGCCTAAAATATGCCTCAACTTATATCCTTAGTCGCCTCGTACGACATCCATAAAAGAAATAGATGACAATTAGAAGGACAAATTACACGTTTGTTAGTCATTTAAATTGGGGTAAAGGAGCGACATGGGTAAATATTCGGGCGTTTGAACCGCTGTCATTATTCTCAACACTTTTTTTATTAGTTTCTTTGTGAAATGTGTACATAATAGTCTAGTGTGTACCTGTCTATAAGGCACAGACACTATAAATATAACTCACTTATTGTACCAATTTCTTAAGAAATCTGACAAAAAAGTGTTGAGAATAATGACAGCGGTTCAAACGCCCGAATATTTACCCACATTTTACAGTCTCCTCTTGTCAACAGACCCGCTATACCTGTGTCTATTCTACCTATCTCGCATGTTTGCGTTAGTTCCTAAAAAACACCATTGTTATGAATACTCGCTGGAACGCTGCACTTTTTGTCGGAATATGATGGATCGATCTGTTGCGCTAAAAAATATTGGGAAACCGAACTGGCTATGGTTTCGCTCGTTAGTGTAAAATTGTACATACATCACTGCTGTATTCCCAAAATAGGGCCCATGCGAAACGTTTCACCGCGAAAAGTGCTACTATTTAATGCTTCGTGATGAGTGAATATTTGACATACATACATCACGCCTATAATTATATCCATCTGGGGTAGACAGATCACACGAAACGCTACATAGGGAAAACCATGACTAAGTATTTCACGTTTCATGGCCACTTTTAGCATGTTGTTTTAAGGTTTCATACATACATACATATTCTCACGCCTGTATTCCCAAAAGGGGTAGCACATGAATTCAAAAATCCAGTGCCACGTTTAGCAATTTCAGGGTAACCAGATGGTTAAACGAGATATTGCAGTGACAGGTTGCTAGCCCAACGCCCACAATACACTAACCCTTTCCCAGAGTCGACTCTTACGATTTTAAGGTTTCAAGTTAGATAAAAGAAGTATAACGGTGACAACTTGCTAGCCTGTGGTCTAAAGCACACATATTTTCTTTAGTCGCCCTTACGAGATCCACGGGAGGAATGGATAGGAGTCATTTGAAGCCCGACACCACACAGAGATTACACTGATCTTCGGAATTAATAAAAGATCACACAACTGACTGTTTATAGAGTTTTGAGAGAGATTTTCAAATCATAAATCTATAATCCAACCACGCAAAATTCTATGTTAATTCATCTGCCAAAAATTAAACAAGAAATCACTTAATTTAATCAGTCCAAAGCCGTATAACGACCTCATTGTCAAAAATTAACTTGCTCATCTTCCGTTTTGCCCAATCCGCTGGTTCTCTAAGACAATTGGCTCCTTTAGGAGCCAGAGGCACATAGAGTATAGAGCTAATACTGTCCTAAACACACAGGGTTGGCAAACAATGCCATTTACACTTGGCATTATGGAGTACGAGGACCCTTTCTTGGTACCATTTGGGTCCTATTTGCTCTAGTTGTGTTGCAGAGGACTTTCGGCTACGACGAGTGAATTGGCTTGGTTTTTTTACACTAAGGAAGTCACAGCTTAATTGATTTTTAAGGCTCTGTACTCTATCGCTAAAATTTCACTTTCAATACGTCATTAGACTGGTTCAAGAACCACGACAACTAGACATTTGAAATTTTCACAAGTTGTGCATTTTTGTTGCCACTAAAGATGCTAAAAACAAAATGAAATAAATATTTAAGGGGGACACCTATACAACTAACTTTTTGCCCTTTTTGCTCGATACCTACTATTAATGACAATAAGTAGGCACAATTATTTTATTTAGTTTTTTTCAATCTTGAAGAGATTTTATTACAGATTACTAAGCTTTATTTCCAATTTTCAACATTTGAGAGATTAAAATAGAAATTTTGGAAGAAATGGAAAATGTTCTGCTTTTTAAGAACTATTCTAATTCTTTGGGAGAAGAAACTGCCAGCCCGTTAGTCGCCAGTTGCGTCGACAAGGCGCTTTTTCATTCATTAAAATAAAATGTTAAGTATGTCGGTAAATTATAGTGTTGGGATAATCGGTTAAAATATCGATAAAACACAGACAAACCCTGCACGTGACGTATCAAACAATTAGTGCGATGGTATTGCGAATGATTTCGTATCGATAAAAGAGAAATACGATCGTTTTTCGCAATTTTTTTTGTGCATAAAATATTTGGCGCTGTTCTGTTGTTAGTATTTTGCAAAAGGTTTTTAAAAATACTGTTGCAATGTTAAATCTTTTGCTGTATAAATGACTATATTCATATTAGGTACATGTCGTATTAATGACCTTTAGATAAGTAGTGCTTTCAATGAAGAATACACTTATATCTGTGCTTAAAACAATAACTATCCGTGTGGTGACAGATTTAAAATAACACCTCTTACCATTTATTTATACCTCTCTCACCATTTATTTTGTGGGTGTCGACCCCGTGTGGTGCCGGGTTAGAATAGCACCTCCCCCTTTCTTCCCGTGGGTGTCGTAAGAGTCGACTCTGGGAAAGGGTTAGTGTATTGTGGGCGATGGGCTAGCAACCTGTCACTGCAATATCACGTTTGACCATCTGGTTACCCTGAAATTGCTAAACGTGGCACTGGATTTTCGAATTCACGTGCTCTGCCTACCCCTCTTGGGAATACAGGCGTATATGTATATAATATATGAAAAAGGTGCCGCCACTATTATACATCTTTCATCTATTTTAAAGGTAAAATTCTGCCACAGTGACTACGAAACGTGAAACATTTACGTGGTTTTGTCTATGTTACGTTTAGTGTGCTCTGCCTACTCCATTAGAAAATTAACCTCTCGTATGCTACGGAGCAGATCTGCTCCAGTTTAAGGATATATTTTTTTTATTTTCATTTTAATCACCATAATTTGTAGATATTGAAACAGAAGAGGCTCGAATGCAGTATATTTTTCATTTCCCGCATCCGAGGGGTTAAGGCATGATGTTATGTATTAAACTGATCAGTTTTCCATGGGGTAGGTAGGTATGTGGAGCCCACAGTGTCAATACAAACCAACAGAAAAAAGCTCGCTCTCACGCTGAAAAACCACCTCAAAACCAAGTTAAATCAACCCATCCGTTTGGGAGTTGCGTTACCACAGACAGATAAACATTCACGACAAACTTTTAACACTCCCTTTTGCGGAGATTAAAAATTACTGCCTCCCCCAACTTTATCCCCTGAATTATCTAAAAACCCCCAACTCCCCGAATTTCTGGCAACCGCTGATTCAGCACATTAAAGTATTATAAATAGTCGGAATCCTGCAAAGTTGCAAAGCCACTAATTCACCAAAAGTAGTGCGACGGTCTGTGTGGAGTTGTAAACGTACTGGAGATGTCGAATTGGCGATCATTTTTGAGCGTTACAACTGCCTTATTAACTTATTTCCCATTTTGTTCATCGTCATTAGGTCAGTCATAAGACGTTCAATTATAGTAAACTAGCTTTCCGCCCGCGACTTCGCCCGCGTGGAATTCGGTTATATTGCGGTATAAAGCGAACATTCCATCGGGAACATCATTTTTTTCCGTGATAAAAAGTACCCTATTATTTAATCCGGACTTCTAACTTTACGTCTGCAAAATTTCAAAACAATTGGTTTAGTAGTTACGGCGTGAAAGCGGAACAAACAAACAAACAAACAAACTCACTTTCCGATTTATAATTATTAGTAAGGAAGTAAGGATTCTATATTTTCCGGTGATACGAGTAGTTAATGTAAAATCATCTACATTCACAAATTTACATATCGTCGCTGTTCCTGCAGAAATCGCTATGTGCATTTTTTCGATTTTTGGTTTTTATTTGAAGTAACTCAACTAACCGCGATCTATGTCGATGTAATTTTCCAACAGCAAATTTAAGATTGTCGCTCAATCTTGTGTGATGTCGGGTTTTAGAATTACATCTCTCTATTTCTTCTTTGGATATCGTAAGAGGCAACTAAGGCTAGCAACCTATCACGAGGTATTATATTACCTCTTTCTATTTAAAACCTCAAATTATGCCTGAAGTGGCTACAAAACATGAAACATGCTTTCGTATAAGTAGAAGCGTTTCGTGTGCTCTGCCTACCCCGTTGTAAGGGCGTTACCAGACCGATCGATCGATCATTGATGCACGGCATCGGTCAACGTCGATTGAAGTTGATCGACTAATCTGGTAGCTTTAATTGATCGACAGATATCAGTCTACTCAAAAATCGATCGATTGCCGGTAAATGCCACCGCTCGCTATATTCCATTCCATTCCATTCTACCATCAATGCATACCGTCGATCGACGATCGATATATTGATCTGGTAGAAACAATCGATCGATGTCCACTGATGATCAACGATAGATCCATTGATCTAGTAACACACATAGGCTTAATTCACACCAGAAGAGCAGCGCAGCGCGGCGTAGCGGAGCGCAGTTTCAGTGTCATGAGAATTTCAACTTTATTTTCATTACAATAAGACTTATTATCGCATGAGAAACTCTAACGATGCGCGCGGATGCCCGCGGATCCGCGGGAATTCCAGCGCATTCCATAAACAAAGCCGTGCGACGGCGCGAGCTGTCGCGGGAATGCCCGAGGATGCTCGAGTAGTCGCGACGGCCGCTGTCAATACATATGTCAATAATTATGTAAATCTAGCGACTTCCTACGCATTCCAGCGGCTTCTCAAACAGTCGCAGGAATCCTCGCTCATTCTCCACGGAGCGGGTCGCTGCGCTACGCCGCGCTGCGCTGCTCTTCTGGTGTGAATTGAGCCTAAAAGCTCCACTGTAACTAACATAGTTAAACCAAACTCAATAGCTCATCTCCAGTGGGTTAAATGCCCCCTGCCAGCTGGTTTCGCAGAACTTGCCCGAATTAAGTGCTTGAGGTTTGCTTTCCGAAATGTTTAGGATAATGGGAATTAAATCATGGTCTGGGACGATTATCGAACATCCGAGGGCGTTGACTCTTCAGGAGCTAATAGAAACGGTTTAGTCGTAAATACCGTGGTTACTCGTGGTCATAGAGGACAGATCCACTAGAGTACTAATGTTATTTTGGTTGTTCGGAGACGATTCCGCCAAAACATGGCGGCGTTCGCTGTGCTCTTATTGGCCGGCCTAAGATCGCGCATAACGCTAGTGCCTTTTTCTCTACGGTTATTGGTTCTGTACAGTTTCTGTGACAGTGATGGTGACGTTAGTAAGTGACAAACAACTATCGTTTTGCGGGCCTGGTCGGCCAACATTGTTTTTCTAGTGGTTCTGTCCTTTATGCTCGTGGTAGCCCAGCGGTTCGACCTGTGTCCTCTAACGCAGAAGGTCGCGGGTTCGAACCCCGAGCTCACACCTCTGAATTTTTCGGAATTTATGTGCGATATCGAATTAGATATTTACCACGTGCTATTCGGTGAAGAAAGACACCGTGAGGAAACTTACACACAACGACGGAGTAATTCTATGTTATGTGTGAAGTTCCCAATCCGCGATGGGCCCGCGTGGGAACTATAGCCGCAAGAGAGAGAAGTGGCTATGCAGCGTGAAGTTAGTCATGGTTTTTTTGACTATCTATTGCATTCCGTTTTTTTATGTATTTCTCATTAAATTTGTGCTTTTTTGTTCAATACTATTAGCAGCATCGAAAAAGTATTCTTTTTTAATTAACAATTACATTTCAATGTAATTGTTAATTAATTAAGTAATTAGGTAAATAAACAACATGTTACAAGTAGTAATGTTCATCTTTTTATTTTGCAATGCCTGATGCCAAATACAGTGTCACAATTACTCACAAATTGTACTCAATCTCAATTTCAAAGTCAATGAATAAAAAAAATACAAAACACATTTTAGTGCATCGAAAACTTTCTGTCTTCATGTTCATCCATAAACGGATCAATTGCACCGGAATGATCTATTATATTCTTATACAATTGCAGAATACCTAACTTAAAATCGATCTTCTGTCTTCTACTCAACGCTTTCATATCTGGCACTAGACTCTTTAAGAAGAGTAAGTCGCTATCATCGTCAATTTCATTATCATTATCTTCTTGAGGCATAAAAGTAGAAGACGTGCCTTCATCACAGGCATTTGTTTTTGCTTTTTTCGGCGTAGGAAGAGATTCTTCTAATAAATCTTCTGAATCCGAAAGCATTTGGACCTCAAAATATTCTCCAGATCCTTCATCGTCGGATTGTTTCTCATGTGTGCTGGAACTTTAAAAGGTTGAAATCAAACATTTGGAATGACACTGTGTCGTAGTGTAACATAACACCTTCATGTTGTGGATGTCGTAAGAGGCGACTAAGGAAATTTTAGACGAAGTACTAGCTACCGGTCACTATTATATCTCTTTTGTCTAACTGGGAACCTAAAAAATATACCTCAAAGTAGAAAGAAAGAAAGAAAAAACGTTTATTGACACAAGTTGACATAATACTTAAATAAAGAGTAAAATACGCTTGTGCCAAAAGGTCCCCACTCAGCATGATGTCCCGAAGTGAGAATGTCTATCTATGAAGCGTGAAATAGTGAATTTTAAGTTTTAAAACAAATGGAAGAGGTAGGTATAATAATGACAGGTTTCTAGTCCTTCTCATCCCAGCTCATCTCACTTTGCACCTTTTTATATAGGAGGTCACAAGTAGCAAGCACAGGTAGCCTGATAGAAGGTATATAGCACCAAGGATATTACAATACGTCGACGAGTATATATCTATCTTGGCCAATTAGTCTCTTTCAGTCATAGACAGGATAAAGAGGTTGAAAGACGTATCCAAAATGCCTGGAAGAGCTATTGGTCATTAAAATACATATTAAAGGGCGATCTTCCTCTGAGCCTGAAGAGGAGACTCTTCGACGTGTGCATACTGCCTGTCCTAACTTACGGTGCACAGACTTGGCCACTCACAGAGTTGCAGAAGACCAAATTGAAGGTTTGCCAGAGAGCAATGGAGCGCAGCATGCTTGGGGTGAAACGGGTTGACCGGATCCGGAACACTACGCTGCGTTCCAAAACGCGCATTGCTGATGTCGGTGCAAAAACCGCCAGGCTGAAATAGGACTGGGCTGGCCACGTCAGTCGCATGCATCCACACAGGTGGGCCAGAAACGCCACAGAGTGGAAGCCACAAAACGGATGGCGGCGGCGAGGCAGGCCCAGGCGGAGATGGCGGGACGACCTTGACGTGTTCTTGAGTGATTGGTGGGAGGTTTCGAGAGACCGAGAGGAATGGAGATCATGGGGGGAGGCCTTTGCCCAGCAGTGGGACACAAATCCAGGCTAAGATAATAAACATTGCCTTTACAGGGAATTTACCTGATTTTTCCGTAGTGCGGCCGTAGAAATTCTAATTTTTTGGAAAATACGTATCTTTTCTTTTTAAATGTTCCTTGCGAGGTAGTGTTGCTTAGTTCGTTCGCTAAGGCCTTCTTGTAATAATCCCGTATATTGTTCCATCGCTTCTTTACTTCTAAGACTGAAAAAAATAGTCTTTTAAAATATTCTGGCAAATAATAGTGCATTGAGCAACTAGGGAACTAAATAGAAATTTCTAACGAGAGTCTGTTAGAAGCCTGACGCCGCAGGCGGAGGGCTTTTATGACTCGAGTTTGAAATTTCCTTTAGTGCCCGTGTTACACACAATGTTTTTCATCACATTTGCGAGGAAAAACTAAAAAATAAAGAAAATGCATGACATCACGTCACCTCACCGCGCAATTTCGCATGCGCTGTCACTGCTGTTCTGTTCTCAATTCGACCTCATTTTTTTTTGTGTGTATGTTACTCGATATCTCGGAGACCCGTGCACCGATTTTCAAATATATTTTTTTAATCGAAAAGGTATAACTCGAAATTGGTCTCATTGGCACGAAACCAGGATCTGATATTGGAATCTTGGAAAAATCGAGGGAACTCTTCAAATGTTATAGGGACATGTACGGCGTTTTCGGTAATTTGTTGATGAAGTCAAGAATTTACATTCAGTAAACAGAATACTTTCAAAATACTGCTAATTTGAAGTCGGCTTTTATTTGTTTAAAGTTATATTTTTTTGTGAATGTACTCACTCTTCACCTGCTTGTTATCTTCTGTGATATCCTCCCACCCCTCAATGATTTCTTCACAAACTTTGTTCCAAGACGCCTCCCTCAAAGACATTTTGTGATACGCTTTGTCCTCTTTATTCCATATGTTTTCTTGCTTTTTAATGGCACTGATGAGCATTTCTGAGTCGATCTGTTTGTCCATTGTGTCCTGTAAACATTTAATTATTACTGGAGTAGGCAGAGTACCTACACGAAACGTGACAGAAAAAATCATAACTATTTCGCGCTTTGCAGCTACATTTAGCATAGTTTTAGGTTTGAAAAGAAGTGGAAGAAGTATGAGGTGCAGTGCAGACGACAGACTTTTTGTGCGATCGAGTCTGCGGCGCACAAAAATTCTGCATGGATTGTATGCATTGTGCGCCGAGCTTTTTGTGCGTCGTGTGCTTTACTCCATTAAATTCCATAGATTCTATTTTCACAGACTTAAAAGTCCGTCGCGGATAATCTGTCGTCTGCGCAGGGCCTGATAATCACAAGATGCTAGCCTGTCGCCTAAAGCATACCTACCGAAACCTGCAGCGCTATTGTCTGATTGCGTTATCCACGGGAGAAATGGAGAGGTGTTATACTACCCCGGCACTACACAGGGTAATTTTATTTAATTATTAATAATCGAAAAAAAAGGATGGCCCGTCTTAAACCGAGTTTAGCTAGACATGTTTCGGATAAGTCCGTAGCCCTTCATCTAAGAGCCGCGTCGGCTGCTGCCAAACGCGCACTGTACCACACCCGAGTATACTCATGCTAGACGAAACTAAGGCTGCCTGTCCAATGGAGCGGAGCGAAGCAGCGAAGCGGTGAGCGAGATTAAAATCCACAAATAGAAAGTTGACAAAAAAAAAATTAATCCGTCAGATAGATTACCAAAAAATATTGTACACATATTTTTTCTTTTATTTGACAAGCAAGAAATGACGAGGATACCGAGCTCTGAAGTTTCGAGTGACGTCACGTTTGAGTACAATTTTTTCTAAGGGGGCGTCCATAAATAACGAGAGGTGTTTTAGGGGTGGAGGGGGTCGAGGTAAATCTCATCTAATCTCACGTTGGGGGGAGGGGGGGTTACGGCAAATATCACGCAATTTTTTTCTTGTTTGAAACAAACGGAAAACCTACTATTTTGGTCCATTTAATCCAGATGCCTAAGGTCTTAAAAACCGAAGTGTGGTTGTGGATGGCGCTTTACATTTTGACACTTCTTGAGTGTATGTGAACGAAGAAAAATTTCAGTTTTTTTTAAGTTACGTCATTCACTTTATTTTTCTTTTCAAATAAATTATGTTTTTTCTTTTTAAAATAAGAATCCAACGCGTTTACGTAACAAACCCGCATTTTGAAAAATCTCACGTGAGATTTGAGGGGTGGGGGAGAGTGTTGATAAAATCTCCCGACATCTCGCCAGGGGGGAGGGAGGGTCAGATAATTAAAAAAAACACCTCACGTAATTTATGGACGCCTAAGGCGTGACGTCACGAGTGACTCAGGAAGTTTGATGATCTGTATCTTTCTCGATGTTTAATTATTTGCTAAACCAAAAAATACGTCTTATTTTTTCCATAATCTAACTTACGGACTAATTAGAATGATACATTTTAACCCTGTCATCATCATCATCCCTATTCTATTGGTGGATTTTTATCTCGCTCACCGCTACTAAGGATATTTCATTATTAGTTCGGTAACTAAGTCTTTTTTAAATAAAGTTACTAACGCCTGTTTCTATTGCCTGTAGGCAGAGGGCACGGATCTTTACATAGACAAAACCGTGACTATTTAACGTTTTGTGGCGATTTTTAGCATATTTTTGGGTTGCTAGCCTGCCGCCTAAAACATACTTTAATTAAATTACTTAGTTTTCCTTAGTCGTCTCTTACTACATCCACGGAAGAAATACAGAGGTGTATAAACCCGACAGCAATACTTTTTGTTTGTCACGTTTCGTATGCTCTGCCTACCCCGTTTGGGAAAATAGGCGTGATTATAATGTACTCGTGTTATTCAAACAAATATTATTTGCCTTCATGCCCTGAACAGAGATGAAATTTTTCGGCTTATTATATTGTATTGTATGACTCTTTATTGCTCATAAAACTGTTACATAAAACAAGTTATATGATAACAGCCTTACCTTCAAAGGCGAACTTATCCCTGAGGGGATCTCTGCCAGTTAACTTTCGGGCGATTGACAGGATAATTAGAACGAATAGACATACAAACAAAAAAGAAAAGGAAAGGAAATAAAACCTAAAACTACTTAACCCATTAATGGTCAAAATGAAACTAGCAGAGATTCATCAAAAATTTGTTGATTTTATAATTAAAGAGGATACAAGGAATTAGGAAATGAGAAAAAAAAATTTTTTTTTTTTAGGCATTTTTGCGAGTTTTCTCACCTTTTCGGTAGAGTTTGGAGCGACGTTATTGTCGACAAGGTGGAGATTTATTTATTATTATAAAACTGTACCCAATCATATTACATTTAGCGTCAACAATTTAAATTTTTCCCTTAATTTTAAGTGTTCCCAAATTGGCACAGTGACCAAGAATGGGTCTTAACAAACATGTGGAAATAAAATTAAAATTTAATTTATTTATTTTCATCAAATAATATTTTAAGCAATCTAAAAATAACGGACTATGGATATACCTCTTATTAAAAGTAACTGAATTGATCCTGAGCTAAATTAAATCTAAAAAGGGCATGGTTCCCAAACAAATAAATACCTATTTCCCATACATAAACATTACATCCTAATACAATAAATCCCATATTATAAATAAAATATTAAAATACATATACTTAAGTCCAATAAACACAAACATTATAACAAAAATACAGCCGAATTTAATACCTCCTTTTTTTTAAGTCGGTTAAAAAACACGTGAGACCGCATGCGCGGTACCTGTCACTTTTTACTGATTAGTTGTTAGACAGTGACAGCAAGTACTATTTCGCGCGCATTTCTACTCGCGCCTTGCTTTACTAGGCCGGCCGGTCCCTAACCTTCAAAGCCCGGTTCCCTTATTACTGCGGTATCTGGCCATAAACAAAGGAATAAAAACACGTGTTGATTCAAACATTCGCCGTCCCGCTTACGCGCGAACTAATCCACTGACGCGCGAAAGAGACAAACAGCGGCGACATTTTGAATTCATGTCCTACAAGGTGCATTCTTTGTTTCTATTCGGCTTACTCTCAGTAAAAAACACGGCCAAATAAATAACAATAGCTATTTTTGCAAATAGCGCAATGGTTACTTTGTTATCTATCAATAATAATCGTCCGAGTACACACTTCACTGACGCGCACCCGGCATGAATAAACGGGCGTTCACCTTGAACCGTCCGGATTCAAACACGAAATTACTAGCAAAAAACGTGTAAAAAAACCACTACAACATGTTAATTTGGTTAGTAAAACTATAAAAAACAACACAACTCACCTAGAATTTCAATCCTCAGCGGAAAAAAACCGGTAGTTTTAAGAAAAAACTTGCGTAAAAACACGTCTTCATGCCGCGGCGTCGTCGCCGTACTGATAAATAAACGGACCGAAACGGACGCGGCGCTCCGGATATGCGAACGAACAAAATGGCGGATTCCGGGCAGAGGGGCCGGGGCTATTCCGGATGAGGGGACTTGGGAATCGGGTTGATACGGATTCTGCCCTTTGATTTGAAAATGTCGTTTAAAGGTTTTGTGATTTTAACTTTTAAGTCTATTCCTTTTTTTTGTAATGTCACTTTGACATTTCTAGCTACTCGTATTGGAACAAGAAACGAGGGTGTTTAAACTTGTAAAGTGCATGTGATTGTTACTTGTAAGCTTTATGAATTGTAGTTTACGTATCTGGAGGTAAAACAAGTAGCATCTGATTTTATTTCGCTCGATAAAATAATAATCCTTTTGACGCGGAAAAAACTACTTTTAATTATAAGTGGTGTACACAAATAAATGTGTAACAAGAAGTGTGTAACAATAATATGCAGTGAAAATTAAGTGAATAAAGTCAAAATATTCCAATAAATCAAAAACAGTTCGTCATACCCCAACAATAACTTTGCGTTTCCACGAAACGCGTAAGCGCCGTCAACTGCACGGCGCTTAAGCCCTTATCTACGCGAAGCTCCAGCGACACCGTCCCGTCCGTGCTTATCTCAGTGTTACGCTATTCTATCACCTGTTTCTAACACAATTAAGTGCAACGTTTGAACTATGCAGCGAAGTCCACCGATCAAGCATGCGGACTCAACTCCGGAACTTTATTCATACATACAGGGTGTCCCGTGGCAGATTTTGGATTTGAAATTTGAATATTTTTCCAACGGTTGCGCGTGGGCGCGAGAAAGTAATACCGTTTGACTTGGCATTTGTGCGGATTGTTTACCCATGGTGCAGTGGTGGACTAGCGTGCACCGTGGTTTCGCAGTTAAAGCGTATTTTAAAGCGTAAATTTCTGCGCTGTAGCTCACCGGTCATTTTGTTCTCACTACAAAATTTGTCTATTAAGTGTTGAACCGAGTGGAATTCTGATTAGGACGTGGGTCCAGAAGTTCCATGCAACACGTCCAACAGTAAAAGAGGCCACCTTCAGGTCCCAACCAAACGTGAAGGACTGATCAAAACATTGGACGTTTTGAAAGCAACGTGCAAAATAGTCCCCGCCATTCCGAGCGTAAGAAAGCGTCAAGTTTGCGGCTGCCAAAAACCATAATGCACCGTTTTTCAAGCTTGGACATTAAATTCCATCCTTTTAAGATCCAATTGGTACAGAAATTTTAAACTTAGTCGGCCAGAGAGCGGCAGGAGTTCTCTGGGAACATGTGTGACCCTTCTTCGAAAAAAATCTTCCTCGGAAAATCGAATAGCCGGTTTAAAGACATTGACATGGCCATCCAGATCACCAGATCTCACGTCTTTGTTTTTTTTTTATCTATGGGGGAAACTTAAAGATAAATTTATACGATAATGACCTGACGAATCTTTTAGAATTAAACAAAAATATGACTCGAAAAGTTGACGCTATTTTTCCGTCAGTACTGCAGCGCGTCAATCAGAATGAACTGGAAAAATTCCCCGACTGATTGCGCTGCGATGGAACACATTTCGATAAAGTATGCTTTAAAAAACCAAATCCGCATGATTCATCTTTCTTTTCATTACAAATACATTTATATTCTCAATTAAAAACATCTTTAAAATTAACTTTGAAATCCAAAATCTGCCACGGGACACCCGGTACATACCTACATACCGTCACGCCTCTTTCCCACAGGGGTAGGCAGATACCACTTTATTCCACTTGCTACGATCCTGACATACTTCTTTTGCTTCATCCACATTCATTAGTCTCTTCATACATGCTCGTCGATTTCGGGTACTCTTGACCTGACCTGTTTCTAAACCGTCCGCGATTTGGTCACGGAACGTCCGTCTAGGTCTTCCCCTTCCAGCACATCCATTCACAGCATAGATTATTCTGTTTAGTTAATCTTCTTTCATCTTTAATCTTACTTACTTACTTACTTAAGTAACTTTACTCAAGACAAGATAATTTTATTTGGATACCAATGTAACTCAACAATTAAAACGAAAGCAATCCGACAGCGATATAGCAAATCAACTGTCAGATTTTCGTAACGAAATCATTGAACACTTTAAAAGTGAAAGTAAATTTTTAGTTTTACTCTAACTCAAAGCAATTTATTTTATGATTTTAGTGTAGCTGTATCCCAAAAAATAATCAAACTAGGCGACGATTTATCCACAATCAAAACTGAATTGAGTGAAATCAAAGAGGCGAATAAAATCTTAGCTCAGGAACTTAAATCTGATGTATCCAAGTTGGAAAATAGTAACGATACCCTAGCCATGAAGATACAATGTCTAGAAAGTGAAGTCCAAAACCTAAAGATCACCTTTAAATCCTTTAATTCATCGAAATCCTTATCGTGTGAAGAAGTTGTGGCCCAGTGTAAGGATCAGTGCGACAGGGAAAAAAACTTAATTATATATTATTATGGCTTGTCCGAAGCGCACAGTGGCACCATTGACCAGCGAAACTTGTTGGATAAAGAACAGGGTGACAAGTTTAGTATTATTAAAACTATTAATGGAGATGGAGACTGTCAAGGATCGGAGCCGACGAGGCTTTTTCGGCTCGGAAACTAAGTCTACTTTGAATCTATCTCTGCAGTGAAATACATATTTCGTAATAGATCCAAAGTAATGAGCATTAATTTGTCTAAATTACATTTAGTAAGTATAAATATGATACAGCCATCGACAACACTTAAAAATAGTACTACCAATTTTTTTTTAGTTTATTTTTAAATACGTGGAGCAATTGGAACTCTTTTATTTATTTAAGGTGGAATCTGACGGTTAATTTTTTGTTCATTTTCGTGCTTCATTCTGCGTCTTGCACTCAAAATGACACATCAGAACACAAAAGTGAACATAAAATGAATAAAAAATGAGTAAATCTTCATGGTGAACATTCATTCGAGTGAACCGTCTGATTTTATCTTTAAACAAGTCATTATACAACTGTGTTCCCTCGCACAAGTCAGTTCTTTTCCCAAAGTATCTAAAACCAAGTAAAATATACACTTTCGCACGCCGAACAAACCTACAATCGATGGTACCTAATGCATGCACAAAATACGGCATATTTTTCATCAACAAATAAACATGTCGCGAATTCTCTTAAAAAGAGCCGCCCATAATGGCCGATCAATGACAAAACCCCTCCATACGCTAAAAGCCTCGCAAAGTAAGACATACAAAACATCAATTTCTGAAACATTACCTTTGGGGTTCCACAAAGAGGTCCGGTAAAGTGCCTCCATGATTTTATGGATACTTGGAGGATTATAAATGGAGATGGTATTGAGATGACTTAAAAACCTACTTAATACCTAAAAAAACCTATGCCTAAAAAATACTATGCTAGAATTGGCCGCGAAACGTGAAATAGTCATCGTTTTGTCTTTGTAGTGATTTGTGTGCTCTACCTACCCCGTTTGGGAATAAAGGCGTGATTTTTGTAAGTTCGAGCACATTCATCTTGTCAATGCCGGCCATGCCATACTCGTACACAGTAATGGCCACCCTGTAACTAGTGTACCCCTTTCAACTGTTTTTTAACCGACTTCAAAAAAAGGAGGAGGTTCTCAATTCGCCCTAATTTTTTAACCGACTTCAAAAAAAGGAGAAGGTTCTCAATTCGACCTAATTTTTTTTTGTGTATATGTTACTCGATACCTCGGAGACCCGTGGACCGATTTTCAAAATTTTTGTTTTAATCGTATGGGTATAACTCGAAATTGGTTCCATTGGTACAAAACCAGGATCTGATGATGGAATCTTGGAGAAATCGAAGGAACTCTTCAAATTTTATATGGAGATGTACGGCGTTTTCGGTAATTTGTTGATGAAGTCAAGATTTTACATTCAGTAAACAGAATACTTTCAAAATATTCTTATTTTGAAGTCGGTTTTTTTTTGTTTAAAATTATTTTAATTATTTTATTTTATTTTTTTGTGTGTGTATGTTACTCGATAACTCGGAGACCCGTGGACCGATTTTTAATTTTTTTTTTAATCGAAAGGGTATAACTCGAAATTGGTCCCATTGGCACGAAACCAGGATCTGATGATGGAATTTTGGAGAAATCGAGGGAACTCTCGGTCGGTTTTTTTTTGTTTAAAATTATGTTATTATACCATAAAAAGTGATAGAAGTGGTTAGGAAACGTGAAGTGGACATGGTTTTATCTACGTCACATTTCGTACCCTTTTTGATGTATTGTAGGTATATCTGCATTATTATTTTTTGACCTTAGCCTATCCTTAGTCACCTCTTACGACATCCAACGAAGAAATGGAGAGGTATTCACCGCACGGAAAACACTGCTCTTATTTAGATTAAGCTGTTTTATTGACAACTAGCTTTCCGCCCGCGTGGAATTCGGTTATATTGCGAACATTCCCTCGGGAAGGTTTCGGCACGGGCTATCCGTTTCCCAAAACATCCGTTCCCAAAACACCCGGTTCAAAATATCAGTTTCTTCAAATGAAAGTATGCCAAAAGATCCGTTTCTCACGACACCACTATGTCGAAACACCCGGTGTTCATATCAACCAGATGCCAAAAGATACGGCTTTCATGACACCCGTAATCCCAAAATATCCGTTTCTCATGACACCACTATGTCGAAACACCCGGTATTCATAATATCAACCAGATGCCAAAAGATTAGTCGCTCATGATTCATGACACCTGTATCTGAAAGGCAAATAATATATATCTGGCCGCAGTTTTTCTTTTTGGCCGCATACTCAAACTTCTAATTTTAATAATTAAGCATCGGGAAAATGATATAGCCTCTAAAAAACGCCCACTAAAAATGTCAAGACTTCTGAGTTATACATTGCCACCAAATTTACTAACTCGGCCACAAAATTTGTAACTCATCATCATTTTACATTTTACAGCTTCAAATCAAGCTCCTCAAAAATTATGTATTGAAGCTTCCGTAGACAACATTAAATATTCTAACTTAACATGGTGTTTTGGGAACGGGTGTTTTGGGAAACGGATTATTTAGGAAACTGTAGTAAAGGGAACGGTCATTTTGGGAATAGGTGTTTTTGGGAAACGGATATCAAGCTAAATCTTATATTTTGGGAGAAGCATATTTTGGGAAGCACTTATATTGCGAAACGGATTATTTGGGAAAAGGTGGTTATGGGAACGGGTGTTTTGGGAACGGATGTTTTGGGAAACGGATAGCCCGTGCCGAAACCCTCGGGAACATAATTTTTTTCTGGGATAAAAAGTACCCTATCATTTAATCCGGACTTCTAACTTTACTTCTGCATAATTTCAAAGCAATCGGTTAAGTAGTTACGGCGTGAAAGCGGAACAAACAAACAAACTTACTTTCCGCTTTATAATTATTATGGGAGGCTATTGTTTAAGAAAATGGAATGATGCGTACTCCTATGTTAATCCTCCAAGGACGAATATGGAAAACTTTTCTGTATTTATTTACATAGGATAATGCTACCTCTTAAATTATTTATTGTTAACAGAGTGGCAATTTAGTTTTTTTAGTCGAGTTGTGTTTAACTGATACTAGTACAAAATAGTGTGGTTTTTATAACGTAGGTAATAATATAGAAACGATTGTGAAATACCTAAATTATAACATCACGTCTGTATTCCCAAATAGAGTAGGCAGAGCACACGAAAGGCAACATAGACAAAACCATGACTATTTAACGTTTCGTAGCCACTTACAGGTTTTTTTCTAGCTTTTAAGTTATGAGGTAAAATAGTGACAGGTTACTAGCCAGTCGCCTAGATATACCGCAATTTGCTTCCTTAGTTGCCTTTAACGACATCCACGGAAGAAATGGAGTGGTTTTATGCTAATCTCAGGCCATAATACAACACTAGTGTATTTTTGTCTTTTATTAAACAGCAGCCATAATTAAATAACTAATAATAAAATAACTAAACTTAATTGTCCGTTCGAAAATGAACAAAAATGCCCAAGTACCCATATCACGTAGGGTAAAAGCGCAAGTAGTGGTCCGTAATAAACAGAACAACACAAATCAAGTCACTGGATCGCGGACGAATGCGGGCTGCCTCGCCATTTGTCTTTCCCGATCCGAGGAGATCTCACAGATAACAGATAACTCTGTTTTGAGATCGCAACATCGTCAAAAGATTTATGGGCCCGTTGGTGGGGCTTTTACCCTGAGATTGGTTTGCGGTTTGAGCATTTATTTTGGGGATGGGTCGGTTTTTAGATAGGTCATTTTAAAGTAGACGATTAGTTTTTTTTACTTACATAAATTCATCATTTATTATTATATCACGCCATGGGAATGATGATGACACACTTTTTGTGCGATCGAGTCTGCGGCGCACAAAAAGTCTGCGTGGATTGTATGCATTGCGAGCTGGACATTTTTGAGCGTCGTGTGCGTTACTGCATTGTAATTACATAGGTTCTATTTTGACAGGCTAAAAAGTCCGTGGCGGATAGTCTGTCGTCTTCGCAGGGCCTAAATCTCGAATTAAAAAAACTTGACTGGTCAGTAAATTTGCTACGTCTAATAGTAGTATTTAATTGCGGTTTCGGTGACTATATCAACATCAATATTTACATCAATTTACGTAGTCCCTTCCCTAAATAACCAAAATTTCTAGTATTTTATGCTCAAAAAAAAAGTTTTTTTTCCTATTGGAAATGGCCCCTTTTATCCGCCGTTAAAAAAACGCCCCCGCTTTAATAATAATTTACAAAAACACCAAAAACTCACTTTTAAACCCAAACAAATACATTTCCATGCCACACATTAAGTCATTTCATTTGATTTCACCGCCGACTAAAATATACCGAATCGGATTAACAACTCCAGCTGAAAACTGTACGTCTAGGTTGTTCAAAACGATCATGCTGTGGATAACGATTTCATTCCATCGTCGTCTCCATACAATTCCGCGTTAATAGGGATGACAACGGGGTTCAAAAAGCCAAATTATAATTAGTCCGTAAGTTACATTATGGAAAAATATGATACACATATTTTTTCTTTTATCAAATAACTAAATACCGACAAAGTTTTAGATCATCAAACTTCCAGAGTGGAAGCTTGTGACGTCATTCCTAGGTAAAAATTGTACCTAGGAGTGACATCACGCGAAACTTTTAGGCGCTGTATTATCGTCATTTTTCGTTTGTCATATAAAAGAAAAAATATGTGTACATCATTTTTTTGTAATCTATCTGACGGACTAAATAGTTTTTACAGTCGTCTAGCGATATCGAATTCATCATCGTTTTAAATACACTAGACGCCCTGTTCGGAGCGTCGAAATCGTAATGAAATAAAAAACTTGTGTTCAGTAAACGTAAATAGAATTTGTTGCGGTTTCAGGCGAAATAATTAATGCTCTGGGATGGAATGGAATGTTTTTCATGATCGTTATTTTGTTTTTACATTACAAACTGTGGTGTCAGCGTAATAACACCCTCTCAATTCTTCCGTGGACACCACAAAAGGCGTCTAATCTAAGGAAATAGGTTTAGATTTGATTGAGGATAGGCTAGAAATCCGTAACTATCTCATCCACATAGGTACTATCGAACCAACTGATTCCTGGCCCACCGCAGAACGTTGTCACAATAAACGTAATAAAGATTTCCTTTGTCAAGCAATGCAATGTCACTATGACATTCACTGTGAATAGGTTCTATTGTGGGTCAGGAATCAATTGGTTCGATGGTACACATACATCACGCCTGTATTCCCAAATGGAGTAGACAGGGCATGAACAACGTTAGGTACAGTCACGAACCGGGATTGTTGAGCCACTTGCCACTGTTCGCAATTTAGACGTGTATTCAATGACCGATGTGAGCGACTAGATGTCAGCTATTGGATTAGTATTACACGACCAAGTTACAAACATAGGTAAGTGGCTCAACAATCCCTGTTCACGATGGTACGTGGGCTCCTGCTATCTATGCGATCCTGCTACCACCACAGTCTTTAACAGCGACTCCGGAGACAAATATAATACAGTCACGAACCGGGATTGTTGTGACGAAGTCTTACCCGAGCCGAACCTTTTTCCTTTTTTGGCCACTAATCTAAATTTCTTTTTATTAAAAATCATTTAAATATCATTTCTAAATTTTAAATTCAAAAATCTTTACGTGTTTGGAATCTATTTGGCTTGACACATTCAGAATCCTGTCCTCAGACAGTGAAGACGTTTATTTTCTCGCATATTTTCATTCAAGAATCCAGTCCAAATATTCATCAACTTTCTAACTCTCAGTTATCCAGCTTCATCAATTATTTCTATTCAGTTTCTTTCTGTGATTGTGATTTTGTGCTGTGTTTATATCAACAAATAACCTGTCTTCAAGCAGTTCTTACCCATAATCGTCAGTTTCTTATCGAGGCACAATTTGTAAGTAGATACCTCAATATATTTTATAGTTTTATAGATTTCTGTTAAGTTATAAGTTTTTGTTATTTACATTCCTTGTCTCTTTGCCGTAGGTGCCTCCTATTTTAAAATTAAATTATCGTCCATCATCACCTGGCTTTTCAATTATCCACCTTGTGACATTGTTAAGCCACTTGCTTACTGTTCGCAATTTAGACGTGTAATCAATGACCGATGTGACCGACTAGATGTCAGCTATTGGATTAGTATTACACGAATAAGTTACAGACATCTGTAAGTGGCTCAACAGCCCCCGTTCGCGATGGTACTATCCAACTAACTGATTCCTGACCCACCGCAGAACGTGGTCACAATAAACGTCATAAACATTTCCTTTGTCAATCAATGCAATGTCACTATGACGTTCACTGTGAATAGGTTCTATGGTGGGTCAGTGATCAATTGGTTCGATGGTACATTATTTAGTCAAAACCATGACAAATTGACGTAATGTAGCCACTTCCACTTCTATTATTATAGGATTTTAGTTCTCGACAGCCTAAATTCTATTGTAATAATAATCATGATTATCTACCTTAATCTTTATTGCATACCTACTAGCCTTAAGTAATCCTACTTCCAATATTCGTATAGCTGCCTCCCTCCCACACAATACGGAACAGGAAATTAAACGACAAATAATATAAAACATCGCACGAGGTAAATATATCATAGGTAAGGAAATTCGAAAATATTAGATAACACTGCTCTGGTTTATTAGCCACGCTTATATCGGCAAGTCTAGGATTTTCCTGTTTTACATACATACATACAATCACACTGGTGTCCCTAAACGGGGTAGGCAGCGACAAGAAAGGTGACCAAAACAAAACCATGACCATATTTCCCGTTTTGTAACCACTTTTGGCATAATTTTAGATTAACTGATGAAAGAGGTATAATAGTGACAGATTGCTAGCCGGGATCTCCTTGGATCGCATAATGTTATTTAGACTAAGTATTGTTTCGAATAATGAAATTGGCATAATATTTTTTTCGCATAGTACCTAATACTTTCACCTAAGTACTGTAATGTCCGTTTTGACACGGGTTCGTTTCTATTTTAAGGCGTTTATAAACGCAGCTCAAACGAAACGGAATGCGCTGGCAAC